>CM021100.1:325466488-325507516 GCA_007115665.2 Sequoiadendron giganteum
TGATTAAATATTATTTTTGGGTCTTGCATTTAGAAAATTGCAAATTTGATGTTCACATTTTGGCACTACAAGGAGGGCTAACCATTTTATCTTGTCAACTTTTCTTGAAAATAACATTTTTTTGTAGCTATAGGAGGGTTACACTTCTTTTTCTTCATACAATGTAGTGTCTTTGTAGCCAACACCACCTTTGTCTTTCAACGTCACCTTTGCATGCTTTTGTCACATCACCTTTTTCTTCTCGAGAAACCTATTAATTTTTCTTTTTGTCAGAGCGTTGCCTCTATTTCAACACCACATTTGTGCTATTTATCCTTTGCAGAGCGTTACCTTTTTTTTCATTCGAGCATCTCTTTTGTGTAGGGTGGTAAATCTAAAAAATTGTTAGTATATTGACAAAACCTCTTATGGAAGTCAAATAAACATGTCCAAACAAACACCCTTATGAAATATTACCCCATGTTAGACATGATAAACTAAGACATTAAAAACAACAAGAAATACTAAATGAACTAATTGAAAGCATAAACAACATGGTGCACACCTATTCCATTTTGGATTGGTGCTACCCTTTGTGTAAAATGCAGCTCTTTCCCTACCCTTGATAAGCTAAATGGTGATGATAGACAAAGAGATGCAAGATGAACTCAAGTTGCCTATAGTGAAAATGTTCAAATGGTAGATGCAAACGAAGGAGAAAACCCCTTAAATTTATAGGTGAGATTGAAGATAGAAGAGGCAAGGTTGATGAATGTGGGAGTAATCCTCAACCAATAGGAAATAGCCACATGTCACTATGTGAATGGGCCATGATTGTGTAAGTTTTGGTCAATGTGACACTTTGAAATTTAAAAATAGGATTAAATGCATATGGTTGAGAGCTTTTGGGGAGAAATTTGTTTGGAAAAAAAAGTCAAACAAAGGGAGTTAATGAGGGAATATTCCTTGGGAATATGCTTTGTGAGGAAAATAGAGCTTTTAATAAATCAAAATAAATGATTTATTATGCAAGTGGGAAAAGCTAGAGGATGGAATATGAATTAATTTTAACATTAATCATGATTTAGTTAACTTAAGAGAGGAGTAGGTGATTGTGACATTCACTTATTGTTTTGGATTAAAATAAATCAAAATGAGAGGAAATAATGTATATTAGCCATTTAATTAAACAAATTTGATTTAACTCAATGAAGAGACTTTAGGAGATAATTAAATAAAAATGAGTTATTTAATTAAAGAGATAACCTTAGGAGATTATTCAAATAAACCTGATTTATTATGATGTTAATTTTGCATGTCTACGTTTTGCCCCTCTTTGAAGCAATGTACTTGTTGCAATGGTTCAAATAATGATGTCGCTGACATCGAAATTAAAAAAAATCTTATTTATATTGGATGCCCTAGCGGAAATAAGTACGCTAGTATATTTCCCCCTCAAGAGATTGAGTGAAAAGATTCAATTTGAGGTCGATCTCACGGAAAAGAGGTTCAGAATGGATGTATGGATGGCTATGACTAATTGATCTATATGATAATGATGATTTAAATAAGATGTTTTTAAGATGCTTAGAATAGAACATCTATATCATCCTTAACAACTTAGATGATAATGTAAATGAGATGTTTGGAAGATTCTTAGAATAACAAATCTAGATTATTTTAAACATCTTAAATGATTATGCAATGAATGTGAGATTGGATGAGATGGATGATGTTGTCCTATGATAATATGACATGATTATGCAAGATGAGAATGCAGATGCAGGATGGATGCATTGTTAGCATGAAAGGGGATAGAAGAATAAGAGGGATCAACCCTTGAATCCAAGAAAATTCAAAAGTTCAACAAGTCCACTAGTCATCAAGGCTTTATTAGATATGATGATGAATGATGATGATGTATTTCTTATCCAGGGATGGGAGAGATAAAGAGCATAAATTTCTTTATGTTTGATAACACACCTAGGTGCGATGCATCAAGGTATAAAGAACCAATATGGCATTGCACCTAGTGTGATGGACTTTGAATCGACAATCAAATAGGACTGCTCTTGTTCACACTTGATATATGAAAACCTTGCTAGGATGGACCTAACAAAGCAAGTATTCACCAAGTTATATTACAAGAACGTCCAACAAGAACAACAGACAAAAATATAATGATCATTGCCCCATTCATTTCTCTCTAAACTTGTTTTGTTTAGTCATCATCGAGAGGTCCTTAGAATGAATTCAAAATAAGATAATTCAAAAATACCAAGATAAAGTAAACAAACAAGAAAATGTTCATCATTCCACTAGCCAAGGCTAGATTAAGGTGATACCTGATGTTGATGTCCATCACAGGAAGGTCACATTTCTAGGACATTTTGTGATTAGGGTTTTGATGAGATTGATTGGATGATAAGCTATTGATACTTCGAGTTGACCAATTTGCCGAATTTCTGATCTAGACTTGAGAGACTTTGTTGATTAAGCTTTCACTTTAGAACCTTCTAGACTTTCTTCTCACTAACTTACCAAAGGATGAAGATGAAAATTGATTTATTATGAGCGAAATTTATTGCAAGTGAAAGTTAGAAGAGATGGGTGCACCATTTTGGGGTTTTCCAAATGTTTTGAGGCTAGTTTTTGGAATTTTGAGATGTTTTACAAATGCTTTTAGAATTTTAGAATTTTTTCAATGTTTTTGGGTTTTTTATGAGATTTTATGAATGTTTTTGGATTTTGTGTCTCAAGGGCCAATCAAGGATCAGCCTTGCCTATACTTAAGCTCAAAGACAATGCAGTTTAGATGACAACACACTCAATTGAATGATGAGATGGATGGGCAAACAGATTGTCATTAGGACAAATGCCTAAGGACTAACCTAAAATGTGAAATAGATGGGAAAATAGATTGCCATTGTGATGGATGCCTAAAGGACTAACCTAAAATGTGAAATAGATGGGAAAACAGATTTCCATTGCAACAGATGCCTAAAGAACTAACCTAAAATATGAAGTAGATGGACAAATGGATTGGCATTGTGAGAGACGCCTAAAGGACTAACCTAAAATGTGAAATAGATGGGTGGACAGATTTTCATTGTGACAAACACCTAAAGGATTGACCTAAAATGTCTAGGGGGATGATCAAAGATCAACCTTGCCTACATTCAAGCTCAGAGACGACGTAGTTTGGATGACATGTTTTTGAATTTTTTTGACTTTTTGAGATGTTTTAGATTTTCAATGATTTGGATGTGGATATGTGATGATATTAGTGCTATGTTTTAGGATCTTATTGAAAATCAAGCTAGGTTGATTGACCACATTGGTGGATTGATGATGATAACATTGCTGAGGATACACAACAATGCAAGGATAGTGTTAAGAAACATGAGGATTTAAAGATTGATGATGATAACATTATTGAGGATATAAAAAATTCAAGGATAGTGTTAAGCAACAGAAGGGTTGGGAAGGATATTTCAAAATGATGATGGATTTATTGATTCGATTAATCAAGATTTGGAAGCTTGGCTTGGAACAAAATTGATATGATGATTTGATGTGATGTTGAAGTGCAGGTTAGATGCAACTAATATTGATTGCTTGGATTGATGTTTGATGAAAGATAAAGTTTGATAAGGAACATTGTCTTGTCCAAATATGCCATGTGCTAGTGATTTGGATTTTTTTTGGCTCATAAATGCTTGACCAATTTGATTTCACATTTGCCAAATGTTCTGATCATCACATAAGTTAGAGGATATAGATCAATATTTATTCTCGAAGCAAGATGTAAATATCTACCCCAAGTGTCTAGCAATTTTTGAAAGGCCATGAGTGGATTCTTTGATAGATGGATATGGTAAGCATGAAAAGGATGCCAAGGATTATATTGTGACAAGATAAGGTGTTTGAACAGAGGATGGTCATATGGATAATGATTCAAGGCTTTAGATAATGTTTGGGTAGGGTAGGATCAATGAAAATGACCCATGTCAAGATGTTTACCATCAAGAAGTGAAAAGTGTGCACCCAACTTTTATCAAGATAATGCAGATAGATCATAATGGGTTGGATAAATAGTTCATGGATGAATGGATGATATTGATGGAATGCTAGCTTTATTGTGGATGTGATAAGATGATTTCTCCTGAACTAGTGCACATAGATGCTTAATTCTACACATGATTCCTATTTACCAATTTTTCATCATGGTACCTATCCAAAGTGCCATCGAAATGGTTTTCACTAGAGGATGGTTTTTTTCTTTACTATTTTCAATCATTTTTTTAGTTTTTTTTTGGATTTTTATATTTTTTGATTTGTTTTTTGATTTGTTTTTTGATTTTAAGCTCATGTTGAACCAACTGGTGGTGCCAATGTAGATTCTTATTTCATGATGTTTCATTGGTATCTTTCTTGAAGAAGCTTCCTTGCTGAGATACATGCACTTGAAAGTAACTTTCAAGATTTCTGATCTACTTTGTTGATACCAGAGTAAACTTTGTATTTGTGCACACATCATGATAGAGTGTCTTTTGAATCCTTATGATGAAGGGTCATTGCCAAAACATGGTCAATGTGAGAATGGGATATCATGCGTGGAGGTGTGTGTTTAGGAATAAAAGATGGATTGGTTGATAGTTTGGAACCTTTGACTCTCCAAACTTGGGAAGATGAGCAATGATGGGTGGATACAAAAGTGTGTGTGGAATTAGGAGCAATAGCTTGATATACTTTGTACGTTGCTTGAGAAGCCTACTTTTTCCTTTGTGGACATCTTTTATGGATACTTTTCCCTATTTTAATTTTCCCCATAGTTTCTTTGACTAATGGAGTTTGATAGGGATAATTATTATTTGTATCCTTTGGTATCCATATGTATTTGATTTGTCTGATATGATTTTTAGTTTATTTTTATTTGATGACATTTTTCATGCTTTGATTCAATTCTTTCTCTTGATGTTGGTTCCAATTCATGGATGGGGTGATGGTTGGATGAAGATTTATGACATGGTGGGTTGTAGTATTGGCATTGGGTTCATCATAAGGATCCTTCATGCTCCCTATGTTGATGTTTGCTTGAGATGAAGTTTTCTTGAGTTTTATAGGGGTATCACCAATATTTTTATATCCATTTATTGTCGAATAACCAAGACCTCGATGATTAGGATTTCCAATAATTTGCACTAGTCCCAGGATACTCTGTTCATGTAGGCCTAATCCTCTACCTTGATAATTCATTTTTTGAAACATTTTATTTGCAATAGGATATGATTTACCTTGGAAACAAGGTGCTACTCCTCTCCTCTGTGGTGGATCTTCAAAGGTGAAAACTTCTTTATTGATGAGATAGCTTGTCCTAAAAAAGATAAGTGATCCAAGTTTATAGGTGATGGGATCCTCCATCTGTGGGATAAATTATTGATTGATATCTTTGATTTGAGCTTGTGAAACATCATATTTTAATGCTTCTTCAAGAAGTTTCGATTATTCACTATCCACATAAAATTCTTCCTCATGATTCATTTTGTAGGATGTTTTTCATTCATAAATTTTATAGGATCCTTCTTCATGATCCACTTTTGGTATGTCCCTAGATTTCTCCATATCTTGACCATGTGTATAAATGTTAAGAGTAGGAGACCCTTGCTCCTTGGTAATGATGTCAAGAGTATGAGACTCTTGTTTTGAATAAAGATAATCTACATTTTCATCCAAAGAAAGAATCTCATGAGTAGATGGAGGAATATGTGCTATATGGATATGATCATAATTTGTGACATCTTTTATAGATAAGAGAGTGTCCATTAGATCATTATAGTATCTTGGAGATAGTAATTCTTAATGTTGAAGGATTTCATAATTTCTTTCCACATGCTTTGGATCAAGTTCTTGACATGGGTCAATTTTAAGGGATGGTTTTCTTACCATGGGTTCTTTGACAATGTCATTAGGCATGGGAAGTGGATCAATATCCTATTGATCTTTGATGATTCCTTCACTATATGCAATCATGAGGTTGAGGGAGATCAGTATGTCTTGGGAAGGACCATTGCTAGACCTTGACGGAAGATGTTGATCATGCTTTGGAATATGTTCTTGAGATATGTCCTCCAATTCATTAGGTGATGTAGAGAAATTTTCAATATGATCACTAGTCGATGGATTGAAGATTATGTCAATAGGATCAAATATTGTTAACACATCTTGAAATAGATCACTAAAACATGGCTCTTGATGAATATTGATCTGATCACTGGATGGGGTAGACATATATTTATAGTGGACATTGACGGATTGAGTTTCATCATTGTATTCAGTAGTTATGGTGGAAAAATTCTTAATTCTATTGCTAGTGGTTGAATTTTGATTATTGTCCCCAATAGCTATTAGCTTTTGATCAATCAGGTCTTGGATGAGATTTTTGAGTTGAATACAATTTGATGTTGGGTGTCCCTTTGTTTTGTGAAAATCACAAAAGTGATTCTTGTTATACTCTAGTGGTTTCACTGTGGGCTCTTGATAATTAACATGAACATTGATTTTAATTAGATTTTCTTGTATCAACCATTGGATGAATGATTCGATTGGTTCCCCAAGTGGTTTGTATTTTTGTTTATTACCCTATGAGATTCACACTTTAAATTGACCTTGTGGTGATTGATTTTGGAGATGTGGTAATTGATATTTGAAATATGTTGATTGAGTTTTTTGTTGATGTCATTGATCTTCATATGGTTGACTTGTCTATAGAGCAAGTAGATTTGGAATGCATCCTTGTGGTGTTTTCTTGAGATCATGGACAAGTTGATTCTAGATAATGCTCTTATTCGGTGTGATGTTTTCATTTGGCATTACAGTTTGACTTTGAACATTGTTTTGGTTTGGAAACATATTGCTTGGATTTAGGTAACTTTAATTTTGCATGGTGCTATCTTGACTTGAATCAAGATCTAGATTTTTCAATATATTGCCTTGATTTTGAACAACATTGGGGGGATTTGTGATTTTGTCTATCCCAAAGTTCACCAAGTGTGGATTTGAAATGTTCATGTTTGGAAAACTTGTATTTGGTATGTATGGATTTGGTGGAATAGTGTTGTTTGGAATGATACTCATGCACTGATTGTTTGGTTGATAGATTTGCAAGTTTGGACTTGGATTTAAATCTACCATCGGGAAAGGTGTTCCAAAATTTAGATTGGGCATACTCACATTCGTTTTACTATTGAGGTTCAAAGGAGATAATGATGCTATGCATAAATGTTAGTTTCGATGATGAATTGGAATTACAGGACTTGAATATTTTGGTTTACTTGGATTACTCATGATGTATGAGTCAAGTTTAAACTCCATGTTTTTATTATGTTTTGACCTTGCTGACCTCTGAGGGGTTTAGGACCAATGATGAGATGAAGGATGAAAGGGGTGAAACTTTTAGGAACTTTGGATAAATGCTAGACTTTAGGACCTGATTTGATTTTATTTAGATTGAGGATAGTTTGACTAAGTGTGTTAAGTCAAACAAGAGTGGCAATGCACTTGTAAACTCTAGGAAGTTGTGTTATCTTAAAGTAAACTCATACACAAGAGGATATTTTGACTAAGTGTGTTATGTCAAACAAGGTGATTATGAATTGGACAATTTGACTAAGTGTGTTAAGTCAAACAAGATGATAATGAACTTGTAAACCCTAGGAAGTTGTGTTATCCTTGAGGAAACTTGTACAAAAGAGGATAATTTGGCTAGGTGTGTTAAGCCAAAGAAGGTGATTTTGACCTTGTAAACCTTAGGAATTTGTGTTATCCTAAGGGTAAATTTGGTTAAGAGGGTTGATAATTTGACTAAGTGCATTAAGTCAAACAAGGTGATGATGATTTTTCCTAAAAGTCTTGCATAAGTGGTGTTTTCAAAGTTTCCAAAAGTTTGTTAATGAGATGATGTTTGATTGATGTTCGAGATGGGTGAAGTGTTTGACTTGATACTATTTCCCTAAGAGTATTTCAAACCATAAGATAGAAGATTGCAAGCACATGTGTGAGGCTCAATTGTTTGTTATCTTGCTTAGATTCCGTTCTTTTTACCACAAACACTTTCTTGATTATGTTTCAAGCTGAATTTATAATTTCCTAACTTTCTTTTCATCCCACAAGGTCCATTATTTGGAAATCAAGGAAATTAGGGCAAAACTTTCCCAATGTTGACTTTGGGAGAAACAAATTGATATGTTTGAATGTTTACAAGCCTTCTAGAGATAAGAACCCCTAGGGACAAGCAGTAAAATGTGAACACCTCCAAGGTATTTTTTCTTCCAAAGGGTTTGAAATTCTGATGATTCGTTGAATTTTTGTTTTCCACTATTTTGGATCCAAGCAAAGTGTTTTCTGATTCTAAGAGTATGCACAATCCTAGGATTAAAAGATAGTATATGTGGGAATCCCACTTGGATAAATCTAGTTGTGCATATTCAATGTGGATGATTAGATGCTTGACCACACTATCTCCCCCTTACAGTGCACTCGCTTCTTGGGTCAGCCAAGCATAAGTACCCATGAATCTCCCATGACATACTTTTCATCTCTACAACAAAATCACATGTATATGTGGGGCGGCTTCAAAGGACATGAACTTTTGCACCAACAAATATAAAGGATTTAAGCCTTTTTTAATCAAGGGGTTTTAATTCAGACTTTCCGTTCATAGGAATTAACTCATGCGGTGAGAGACCATTGTTGCCCTTCTTGTCAAAGCCAACTGGGTGATACTAGCTTTTGTTCCGGTACCCACTTTTATATCTCGGTTGGAAGTACACTTGTCCTTAGTGTGTTACTGGTTGGATCGTTCCATTGGGTGAGTACATTTTCCCACAAGGCAGGCCCTCTAAGATAAATAAAAATGAGCAAACATATTCGTAGTTTGATCAAACTTCTTTTAGAAACAAAGGGAGAACACATGCAATAGGTTTACTCACACTCGCAAGATGTTTTTGTTCAATTTTAATACAAAAATGAAATGTGGAGGCAATATTTTATACAACTTAATGTCACCAGAAAGACTTTTGATTCTCAAGATCACCATGAAGCGCAAGAGAAGTGCATATGCCTTTTTAAATGAAATTACTTTGCAAATAATATTACAAGACACAAAAAACACATCTTCATTTTAATCTTCAAAGGAAAAAAATAATTCTTTTTAAATCCACAAAATCGAAATGTGAGAGTTGTTTGTCAAATTTTTAGAGCCCAAAATAAAATTTAATAAGTTTCTAAGGTTCAATTTTAATCCAACTTTAAAAAGATCAAATTAGTGATTGATTTTAAACCCAAATTAAAAGGGGAGTTCATCTAAACTAGAAAACAAGAGCATGAAACATAAGCCCTTGATTATAACAACAAGCATTAAAAAATACTTTTTTCAAGTTTAAGCTTCAAGCCCACTTTCAACTTGAGATTCTCCAAATATTATTTCCTTCGCTTCAATATTTCCAAATTCTTTGTACAAATGAAATCACTCCTCCTTCCTATAACAAAAATACAGTCAGGTAAGGATCAAGTTATTTAATTAAATTTGTTTTAGGCATTAGTTTCAACCAATAGAATGATTTCACATGAAAATACTAACGATTTTAAACTAATAAATGAAACATTAAGAAGGATCCTTTTTTTTTTTCTATTTTAAAATGATCATATTCAAAATTCAATTTAATCACCTTACCATCGACTATCGTATATCAGCAATGATGAGCATTATTACTAGACCTATCGTATATCTCAAAGTTACTTTAAAATTATTGTTCCTCTTTGCAATGTACCTTCTGCTCAAGATATGGATTTTTAGGCCTGAAAAAAAATATCATAACCTGCGAATCTGACTACTACAATAATAGCAACACTTTCAAGAAGTTAGGTACTTGTTCAAAAAATTTGATTGAGGGAAAAGAAAGATATTTTGATCATCTTCTTGCAGATAGGACTAGACAAAATGTGCTCATACTCTTAGAAGTAGGTAGCATATCATGATATCTTGTGAATATTTTTGAATTAAAATGAAAGATCATGCCTATAAAAGGGCATTAGTTAATGTCTAATAAAGAACAAATAACCTGATTATTAAGCATAATGCCAAAATCCAAGCAAGAAACACGTCAATAATCAGATTATTAGGCACAAATAGATATTCCCTCAAGACTGCGACACAAAGATTCAAACTACCACAAGAGATTTTCGCAAGTTTACACTAGTGATGTTCGTGTGTGAGATAAATACATAGACTTATGATTGGTAAATGCACATTTTTCTTCCTCTGAGAAGGGCCATAGGGAATATTTGAATTCTGCTAATTTACCTTTTAGCCTTCAAAATGCAAGAACAAGCGATGTAAGGCAGTGACTTTGGGCATACTGAACTTAGTTTCTCAAGGATTATAGTTGAATAGGAATTGATCATACAAAATGACACGATTATGAATTTTCTCAAAGAGTCATTTCAAACAGTTTTATTCCTTGCCTGAGGCGTCATGTCAAAAATAGTCCCATAAAAGGTATGGCAGAGGATTAAAGGTGGCAGTTGATGATGAAAAGGAAAAAGTAAAATATGTATACTGAGATCTTCACTGGTTCCATAAATTTGAGAATTGAATGGGTTAAATGGGCGCATTGAATGAAACCAAGTGAACATAGAAACAAACTCTTACATATGTACTACAATGTTCTATCAAGTTGATGCCAAGTGACCATTCAACTTTTAAATTATCACCCAGATAAAAATACTGATCAAGATTAACTAAGAGAGCGTCTCGAATCTCTACTCTTAAAAAACTCGAGGCTTTACTCTTTTATCAACTCAAATAATAAGACATTCTCTGTGTCGAGGATATGCTATTTTATTATTATTATTATAATGATATTCATAAGCAAGGCACACAAACTGTTTGCATAAGCAAAAGGTCAGGTTGCCACTAGATAATCACAAATGTTTCCTTCCTGATAATATTAGTCAAAAAATAGTTTATGACATGCGTATTAAGAGCTGTAATAAATTACTCATGCTTTTCCTACACTATGTCATCGTACCCATCATAGCTCGCACCTACTATTCAAGTGCAACATTTAAAAAATATATATATGAATATATTCACATCATGGAATACAAAAGACATAACTGAATGATCCAAAGATATAAACACGGGTGGTAGACTATCAACTTCTTCCCTGGCAATGTTATTACATGTTTAGAAAGAGATAAAAACTATGGTCGTTCGGATGCATTTTTTTTTTTCTTTTGGGTAACTATAGTTCATTCTTCCCTTTGGCTATGAAAGAAATGGATACATTGTAGGATACGAAAGACACAGATACGTTAAAAAAAAGAGTGAAGAAACTCGTAAACAAATGTGATTGGTAAGTGAAAATTGAGAGTAGAGAGGCCCAAGGAGAACAAAAGAATCAGGCTTGAGTGAAAGGCATGATAACAAAAAATATTTGGTCGCAACCAATGAGTGAAAGGCACAATAAAGGCTTGATTCAACACAAGTCTGATTCCACACGAAAGTGGAGGTATTAAATGTCAAATTCCATGCCCGAATATTTGTTGAAACCGACATAGAACAATTCACACTTATAATGCATGCCTGATTTGCTTCAGGGTTAGCAAAGCCCCCTAGTGGATGAAGAAAACCATGTTTTTATGCCCCATTTATAGAACTTCTAACATTCTACTCACCTAATTCACGGGAAAAGAAGCACAAGAGCTTGAGTTTGATCATATGAGAAAATTATCAAAGAAGTTTCAGATAGTCTAGTGAGCTAACGACGATAGTAAAGAGAATCGAGGTAGAAATGGTATTAATGGCACTAAATATTGTGTATCATAATAAGATAAACAAAGTCTTCAAGGGTGTGCTAATGATCAGATGTAGATTAAATCCCTTGTTTTGAGGCTCCTATAGTTACATAGCAATGGGTTCTAGTGGGAAAGACATTGATACAATTGCAGAGTCTCTTCCCAAGAGCTCTTCACAACCACTAATTCCTCCCTGACAACTCCTTTTTGCAGGGGAAGCCATGCACAAGACACATTATTCAACTACACATGGAGCTTACTTTAGTGGCGGGACCAGTAAAGTGATCATTTTGGCCCAAATATCCAGACAATTATGATATAACTTAATGTAGATGGAGCTAAATTCAGTGGTTCAAATAGATATTTATCAATGTGAATAGGTATATCATAGTGTGAATGGATATTATGGGAATGCATTCAATTATCTTTCTGACTAAAGGCATGGGAGAATGCCAACTTCTAATTCAACAAGTAACGAAGACACTATGTATAAATCCAAGCTCGTACGAGGGAGGCATCCACAAGACTTCCTCTATCCTTTCATGAGTAACTATTTGAAAGGATTCGATCTCTAATATGAATAACAAACTAAAGCTTGTTGCAAATGTTGTGCATAAAATAAGGATTTGAACTGCGAGTTTTCAAAGAAAGCGGATACTTGAGATGAAGAGCACTCCTCGTAGAAAGAAAACTAAAAATGAGAAAATGTAAGGCCCTTTGAATAACTTACCTTTAAAACTAGATCAGCAATGTTGGCCAAGGAAAATTAGAGCAAATGTGATAAAGGCTACACTCAGTGATGTAAATCTCGTGGGAACAAATGCATAATCAATAGAACGATTAACACTATGCCAAAGTGGGAGCGCTAAATAGTATAATCCTCTAATAAATAAACATAGTTTGATAACATGCCAACTTAGATGAAAGCAAATATGATAGAAAAATGCAAAATAATACTGCCCCGAGAACTACAAGATACCAAGACAACCCTTATCCATTAGAGTAATACTAGTAAGATGAAATAGATGCAAATAGGTGCCCTCCTTCTAGCACCATTTGTAGGGCGATAAATCTGCAAAATTGATAATATATTGACAAACCCTCTTATGGAAGTCAAATAAACATGTCCAAAAAACACATGACATGCAAAAATAACAATCATGCATCATACAAATTAACATTCATTAATCAATTAAAGCAATCTATTGATTAATTTCCTAAGGTTCATTAAATAAATCAAAATTATTTAATCAAATCCTTAAAGTTCTTCTCATTTGATTTATCAAATGTCACCTCTTAATATCATCCAAGTTAATTAATCTACATTAATTAACTTCTAATCATGATTATCATTCTCTAGCTTTTGACTCAACTAGAGTCAAATCCAAACTCTTAACTAACCCACCCACTTGCACCAATAAATCATTTATTTGATTTATTATTTCCTCTAATTACATTCAAAATGGAATCAAAATGGAATATTCTTCCAATTTGAATCTTCCCCCCAAAAGGGACTTGTCCCTTCCAACAAGGTTTTAAATGCTATTTGCACAAGTCAAACATGGCATTTATTGCACCTTTCATCCCCCCTAAACATGTCTTCTCATCCAAATTTGAATTTCAAATTGGCACATTGGCCAAGACTTGCACATTCCTCACCCTCTCACACTTGACAAGTGGCATCTTGTCATTGGCTCATGAATGATCCCACATTCATCAATTTGGCCTCTCCTCTCTTCAAGCTCAACTATAAGTTGAAGGCTTTCAACCTTCATCAACACAACAGCCAATTTGAAAGCATTTACATACTAGGACTTTGAGAACAAGCATCTCATTGTCTATCTCATTAAGCTTATCAAGGATTGGGAAAGGGAAACTTCCTACACAACTAAGTTGCACCAATCCACTATGGGATAGGTTTATTTCATGGTTTAGATGCTTTGTTTAATCTTGTTGTTTGGTTGCATTTGAATCATGAAATATTATCTCATAGGGATAGGAATTTTTGTTTATGTTGTTTTGTTATTGTGCTAACCATATGCAGATTTCACCATCGTACAAATGGCGCTAGAAGGAGGGCCAAACGTCTACAAGTATTGCATCCATTGAGATATGTAAAGTATCTTGAGTGCTGAAGAAAAAAAAAAAAGTTAACTTGTTCGCTAGCATCCTAGATTTAAAGACTAAGGACTATCATTTCTTTTTTTTTCTGTGTTTATATAGCTCCACGTATTCCCTTTTGTAATCTTGAGTGTGTTCGACTTACTTGTTTCTTTTTTTAGTAAGAAAGGCCATAGTTTTCAATGATTGGTTGCTTTCTGTCCTAATATAGAATCTTACAAGAAAATAAAATGTGACTTATCAGACAAGTCACTGTCCTCATTCTCAGAGACAGTTATCATGCCATATCTCTATCACACTTTTCATTTATTAACTATTTGATGTGCAGCTCATATTTCAAACTAGCATCATTCTATAGCTTGATTTATATCCATTCATTGAGTTAGTTCGTGCAAGGCCCGATTCATATGCCTGGGTTATACACATCCACTAAGTCATTGAACAATCAGCAGGTGAACGAGGGTGTAGAAGTTTTTATAAAGATTTATATGATTAGCATTCAGATGTGCACAATCTGGAGATGTTCAAATATTAATCCTCAATCTAATTTGATGTCCTGACTTAAGACATAGGTGCCTTCCTGATAGTCAAATCTTTCAATCTACAGCTGTTATTAAGGGAAGTCTTGTCATCCGATATCATTTCTCTCCTAACAATGTGAATTAGAAAATTTAAAAAAAAAAACTGTGTGGTCTTACCTATACTTGCTTTGTTCTCATTGTAGACCTGACGTGTTTCTTTTAAACATTTTCTTTATTTTCAAGTTGTTGTTCACCATATTTTTGGCTAAAAATGTATGGGACATTGTGAATCATCAGAGGTTTTGTTTGTCGCGCACACCATGCTTGCCTTTAGTGAGATACGAGTTATTAGCTCTAGTGACTTGGAAGAGTTTCGATTAAATGAGTTCCTAAACTATTATTTTTCAAATTGAAATTCTCTTTATTGCTACACAATGTCGTCGTTGATGTGAACGTTACTTTTGTTAGGATACTCTTAATTAAACTGACATGATTTTTTGACTATTGTCAGGCTCTTTTGACAGGCGTTCAAACTGATTAGACATCAGTGGTGACTTGTGTCAGATGCATTTGACTTCATACTGGACGCAAGATCTCTATAATCATGATAGGAAAGATCTCCTATGGAGTGGTAGTAGTGCGAATGACTTAAGCTTTTCCCTGAGATCACATTTTCTTTAGGGCATTCTGTCGATTCATTCATGTTACTCTTCTATGTTTCTGTACATTGCCCAAACATTTCATGTGACTTTTCTATACTCTGTCACTGGGTTTGCAAAGCCATTTCATTCTCTACTAAACATTCATATTAAGCAGTTCACGTGCCTTATCTATACCTTCATGCATTGCACAAAAATCCAAAGATGATGCTGACAAAAGGTTGTGATAGTCATGCTTTACGCCTGCCAGTTGCATTTGCTTGAAAGTTTCTAAAGCGTTTTTAATAAATCAACTTTCTCCTCCAGCGTGCCTGTTACTCTAGTGCAGAAATCCATTCATAGTATTCAGTCTTTTGGTGCTTAGTTACCTTTCATTTTATTTTATTTTATTTGTCACCTTCCATTACAAAGTCTTCATCTCTTTAATAGAGATTAAATGTATTTGGTGGGACGGTGACATTTTGTTGGTTGTTCAGATAAGCTTCGAATCCCAATCCCATCTTAGGACAATGATACATAACTCAGGTTCCGTGTGTAGTCTTTTCCTAATCGGTCTATCAAATTCACATGAGAATAGCTTTGATCTGTGGGCGTGAACAATATCATTAATGTGCCTATTACTCTAGTGTAGAAATCCATTCAATCTGGTAGTAGGAAGGTTGCTAAAAGCTTTTCTAGAATGTATGCATTTGGTGTATGCTTTGTAATCACAGTCAGTTGTTGGTCTTTACGGTGTTTGTCAAGTAGTTCAAGTATCTCATCTATGTGTACAAAGTATTGCGTACATATTAGCCGGGGTACTTGCCATGCCAACTTTTGACTCCATTTATTATTTGAGCTTCACCTTGCAACTTTTTAAACAAACGTACTGCGAACCACTGTGCTTTCAAGTTTTTTTTTTTTTTTTTTGCACTGACCAGTCAATGTGTTTTTGCATTATTGTCAGAATTGAAGGTATATTGTAATTGGGATCCATTAGGTTGGTTTAAAGTGGCTGACAATGTGGATGATAGTTTGAATGTTGGAAATGCACGCATTCTTTTCAGGACAATATGTGTTTACACTTTATTTCTTGTTAATTAGAGCTAGACCATCAAACTTTGACAGAAATTGTGAGCAATCAACAATAAAGATACACACCACGAGGCATGGCTAAGAAAATGCATTTATTGTGGCCATCAAGTGCATAAGAAACTCTTGCATGGGAGTGCAATTATTATAACTTGTGAATGCATTCATTTTGTTTAGAACTTATCATTAACTCCTTGAAATGAATCTCATTTCTAAGATCTAACTTTGTATTGTTTTTTATAGGTTGAAATCAAGGTGGATATTTGAAGACAAGTACCTGATTTGAACAAAGGAGCAAGGTTGACATCAAGATTGAAGTTGAAGGTTGAAACAAAAGTGAAGGCGAAAAGAGTGGAATTGAAATTTTTTTGAAAACAAAACTTGGAAAATAGCATTTTTTAATGCTTGATTTAACAATCTTAGAGCTTCCATTTACTACCCTTTTTTTTATGTTTTTAGCTAACTCACTTTTCAATTTGGGCTTAAAATCAATCAATGACTTGATATTTTCAAAGTTGGTTAAAATTGAACCTTAGACACTTACTAGATTTCAATTTGGGATTAAAATTGAACAAGGCAACCTTCACACTTGGATTTTGGTGCTTAAAACGAATTCATCACTGCTTTTTGGACTTAAAATGAACAATTGTTTGCCATGCTTTGTAATCTTTTTCACAAAGTAATATCATCAAAAAGACGTATGCGCTTCTCTCATGCCTGATGGCGACCTTGAGAATCAAAAGTCTTTTTATGATATTAAGTTGTCAAAAATATTGCCTCCACACTTCAATTTGGGATCTAAAATTGAACAAAACATGCGAGTGTGAGCACGATATATTGCGGAGGTTCTCCCCTTTGTTTTTCAATAAAGGTTCTGTGAACAACGAGATATGTTAGCTCGCTTTTGTTTATCTTAGAGGGCCTACCTTGTGGGAAAAAGTAATCACCCAAGGGAATGACCCAACCAGGAACACGCTAAAGCCAAGCAACTTCCACCCGGGATATAAGTGTGGATATTGGAACAAAGGCCAATATCACGAGGATTATTTCGATGAGATGGATAGCAATGGAATCTCGCCGATGTTGGATAATCCCCCACGAACAGAATGCCCGAATTAGAACCCCTTGTTTAGAAAAAGGCCAAAACCTTGTCTATCTTGTTGCTGCAAAAGGTCATGTCCTTTGAAGCCGCCCCACATAACATGCGGTCCTTTTGTGGAAATGGAAAGTATGCCATTTGAGATTCATGGGTACTAATGCTTGGCTGACCCGAATAAGTGAGTGCCATGGAGGGGAGCCAATGTGGTCAAGCATTTAGCCATTCACACAAGATATGCGCAGCTAGATTTATCCAAGTGGGAACCCAAAAAGATATTGCCTCATCATCCTAGGGTTGTAAAAAGTGCTTGGAATCAAAAACACTTTGCTTGGATTCAAAACATTGAAAAACAAACATTCACAAGAGCCTCAAATTTCAAACACCTTAGAGGAAACAAATATCCTTTGACGAATTTAAGCACTCTTGCTTTCCCTAGGGATCATATCCTTAGAGGTTTCTAAGTGCTTGAATTCTATCATCATTTGTTTTCACTAAGGATAAACATAGGAGACTTTTGCCCTAATTTCCTTGATTTCCACATAATGGACCTTGTGGGATGAAGAAGAAAGCAGGACATTAGACATTCAGTTTGAAAACATAATCAAGCAAGTGATTTTGGTAAAAAGAATTCACTAAGACAAGATAAAAGACAAATTTGATTACACATGTGTTTTCTAACATGATCAAAATCCCAAAATCGAAGTTCAAAAAGCTTAGTGTGAAAGCTAGTGAGGAGCGTCTTGAGATCCTAAATTGTTTGAAAGGTTTACTTTCCTCTCATAGGAAATATAGCGTGTTCTTCAACACCGAGGTTTTGTAAGCAGAAGTGTTATTCTAGATCAAATCTAGGATCAAATCCAATCACTTCAAACATCAAAATCAATCAAATTTCCATCTCACCAACAACTCTTGGAAACTTTGTAGACATCTTTTATTCTAAACTCTTAAGCGAAATCAAATCACTTTGTTTGACTTAACACAACTAGTCAAACCATCATCCTATACACGAGTTTTCTCTAGGATAACACAACTTCGTAGGGTTTACAAGTTCATCTTGTTTGGCTTAACACACCTAGCCAAATTATCAAATCATCACCTCATTTGACTTGACACAATTATTCAAACTACCATCTTGTAGGAGTTCACTCTTGGATAACACAAATTCCTAGAGTTTTACGATTACATTCATCACTCTTGTTTGACTTAACACATCTAGTCAAACCATCAATCCAGTCATGATCAATCAAAGTCCTAAAATTTTTAGCATTCCCTTCAAAGTTACTTTAAGAGTTCCATTCATCCATATCACTCATCTTCCATTTATCTCATCCTTGTTATCGCTTTGATCCTTCAATTATCCTAGTTTTTCGCTTCTTTGAACCTAAGGTTTAGACCGATCTAAAGGATTAGAGGTTCATCTCTTACATTCTTGAAGATTGATCTTCATTTTATGGTTCAAACTCAATCTCAACACAAGAGGGACATGGAATATAAACGTGATCCATCCATCATAAGCAATTCGATTCAACCAAACTATCCAAGCCTTGCAATACCATTTGATTTTCAAAGCTTGTACAATGCATACATGGGAGCATTATCTCATACAAACATCAATGGTACAACAAATATGAGTATGCTCGATCCAAAGTTTGGAACACCTTTCCCAATGATAGATTTAAATCCAAGTCCAAATCTGCAAATCTATCAACCAAACACTCAATGCATGCGTTTTCCAAACAACGTCATCCTACCAAATCCATACATACCAAGTGCAACTTTACCAAACATGACCATTTCAAATCCACACTTGGTAAACTTTGGGGTCGACATGTTTGCAAATCCCCCTAATGTTGTTCAAAATCCTAGCAATATATTGGCAACTCCATATGTTGATTCAAGTCAAGGTAACACCATGCAAAATCAAAGTTACCTAAATCAAGGAAATATGATTCTAGACCACAACAATGTTCAATTTCAATCCATCATTCCAAATAAAAATATCATACCAAATCATCCCATTTTTCCATCGACATTGCAACAACAGATGGCAACCATCCAAGCAACCCCAACAATCAACACCATTCCCATTCCACCACCACCACCACCACCGCCAAAACACAACATGACCAATTCATTCTCCATCATGTTGCAAGCCGCTCAAGAATCTTCCCACAAAAAGGCACTCCAAGCCCAACAAGCTACACAGCTAGTTGCTCAGCAAGCACAAGCGCAAGCAGAATTCTATGCACTATTGCAATCAATCCAAGAAGAAGTAGCACAACAAAGAGCCCAACAAAAAGCCTTCTTGGCACAAAAACAACATTATGAACAACAAGCGTTGTTGGCTCAGCAGCAAACACAGGCCTTACCCGCTCAACAAAGCTTGCAATAGATTCCCACCACAATTGTTGAAATCAAAAATCAAGATAAATACGCACTTTGAAGATGTTTCAACCTTGACCAATGATCAAATCATCACACACCAAGAGTCACTTTTCAATCATGATCAAAACTCACTAACGATACCCAACAATGATCCAATCCAAGAAACATTAACATCATTTGATCCTATGTTTGAGAACATTGACAATCCCTCCACCAAAATTGTTGAAAACAATGATCAAAATCAATCCATCAATGAGCACATTGAAGATATGTCTACCCCATCCATTGATCAAATCGTCATTCATCAAGAGCCACTTTTTAGTGATCTATTTCAAGATGTGTTAACATTATTTGATCCCATTGACATAAACCAAGATCCATCCACCAATGATTGTGTTGACAATGTCTCTACATCACCTTATGAGTTAGAAGAAATATCTCAAGAACGTATTCCAAAGCATGATCAAAATATTCCATCAAGGCCTAGCAATGGTCCCTCCAAAGGCATATTGACATCCTTCGACCTTACGATTGAGAATAGTGAAAGAATCTTTGACACTACACTTGATCCAAATCCATTCAAAGAACAAGTGGATATTAATCCACTTCCCATGCCTAAGGACAATGCCCAAGAACCCCTTGTAGACAACCCATCCTTTGAAATTGACCCATGTCAAGAACTTGATCAAAAGCATGGCGAAAGCAATTCCAGAATTAGTCAAAATCAAGAATTTGTATCTCTGAGATACTACAATGATCTAATGGGCACTCTTTTATCTATACAAGATGCCGCAAATGATGATCATATCCACATGGTACATACTCCTCCATCTACCAATGATATGCTTTCTTTGGATGGACACATAGATGATCTTCATTCAAAACAAGAGTCTCATACTCTTGAAATCTTTACTGGGAAACAAGAGTCTCCTACTCTTAACATTTGTACACATGATCAAGATATAGAAAAATGCAGAGACATATCAGAAATGGGTCATGACAAAGGTTTCTATAGAAGTCATGAATCAGAAACATCCTATGAAGTGAGTCATGAGGAATACTTTTGTATAGACAACGAAGCATCAACACTTCTTGAAGAAGAATTAAAATCTGATATTTCACAAGATCAAGCCAAAGATATCAATTAGGAAGTCATCCCACATGTGGAGGATCCTATCACTTATAAATTTGGATCACTTACCTTTCTTAGAGCAAGCTATCTCATCAATAAAGAAGTTGAAACATTTGAAGGTCCACCAAAAAGCAGAGAAGGAGCAACACCTTGTTTCCAAAGTAAATCATATCCTATGGCAAATAAATTTTTTCAGCAGATGAATTATCAAGGCAAAGGATTAGGCCTACATGAACAGGGTATCCTAGAACCAATGCAGATTGTTGGAAATCCTAAGCGTCAAGGCCTTGGTTACTCAACAATCAAGGGATCTCAACATATCAGTAATACTATCACCATACTAGGGGCAACTCCGTCTCGAGCAAACATCAACATGGGGAGCACGAAGAATCCTTATGATGAAACTGATGCCAATACTATAACCCACCATGTCATGAATCTTCATCCACCCATCACCCCATCCACAAATTGGGACTAACATCAAAAGAAAGACTTGAATCGAAGCATGAAGAACGTTATCAAAGAAAAAGAAGCTAAGAAGCATATTGGACAAATCAAGTACATGTGGATACCAAAGAATAGAAAGAATAATTATCCCTATCAAACTCCATTAGTCAAAGAAACTATGGGGAAAAATCAAAAAGGGAAAAGTATCCATAAAAGATGTCACCAAAAGCAAAAGCATGTTTCTCAAGCAACATACAAAGTGTATCAAGCAGTTGGTCCTAATTCCACGTACACTTCTGTATCCACCCATTATTGCTCATCTTCCCAAGTTTGGAGATTCAAAGGTTCCAAACTATCGACTAATCCATCTTTTATCCCTAAATACACTCCATCCATGCCTCCACGCATGATATCCAAGTCTCACATTGACCATGTATTCACAATGACCCTTCATCATAAGGATTCAAAAGGCACTCTATCACGATGTGTGCACAAAGAAAGAGTTAACTCCGGTATCAGCAAAGCAGATCAAGAATCTCAAAAGTTGCATTCAAGTGCACGTATATTGGCAAGACAACTTCTATAAGTAGGATATCAATGGCACATTATGATAGAAGCATCAACATCAGCACCACCAGGTGGTTCAGCATCAGCTTAAAATCTCTCAAAAAATGTCCTGAAAAAAATGGTCACCTTGATGAAAACCTGGCAAATAGGCATCTTGGCGACAACAAAACAATCAAAAACTATAAAAAATCCAAAAAAATCAGAAAAAGGATTGGAAACAGTAAAGAAAAAAATCGTCCTCCAATGAAAACCATTTCGGTGGCGCTTTGGACAAGTACCATGATGAAAACTTGGTAAACAAGCATCATGTGTAGAATCGAGCATCTATGTGCGCCAGTTCAAGAGAAAGCATCTTATCACATCCATAATAAAGCTATCATTCTAGCTGTATCATTCATTCATCCATGAATCATTTATCCAATCCATTTTCCATCTGTATCCATACTCAAAGTTATCTTGATCTTGGAAAATTTCGGTGCACGCTTTACACTTGCTTATGGTAGACATCTTGACATGGGTCATTTTCATTGATCCCATCATATCCAACATTATCTGAGCCTTGAAGCATTATCTGAGTGAGCATTCCTCTGTTTGAACACCCTTATCTTATCGCAAGATAATCCATATCCATTCGTATCCAAGAATCCACCCATGGTCATTCAAACATTGCTAGACACTGGGGGCAGATATTTACATCTCGCTTCGGGAATAAATCTTGATCTATATCTTCACACTTATGTGGTGATCCGAACATTGGAAAACATAAAATCAAATTGGTCAAGGAATTTGTGAACATGAATCCAAGTCACTAGCCCATGGCATATTTTGACAAGAAGACATTCCTTATCATGCTCTATCTTTCGTTGAACATCAATCCAAACAATCCATATCAGTCACATCTAGTGCGCACATCAGCATCACATCAAATCATCAAAGCTATTTTGTTCCAAATCAAGCTTCATCTTGATCAATCGAATCCAATCAATCATCACCTTGTTTGGCTTAACACACCTAGCCAAATTATCCTTCTTGTACGAGTTTACTCTGGGATAACACAACTTCCTAGAACTTATGAGTGCATTATCACTTTTGTTTGACTTAACACACTTAGTCAAACTATCAATCCATCAATATGATCAATCAACCTTAAGCTTCGTTTTCAACAAAACCCCAAAACAAAGCACTGATATCATATCACGTCCATATCCAAATTGTCAAAATCATGCAAAAAACTCAAAAACATCCAAATCATCAGAAAAACCAAAAACATCCAAATCATCAAAAAATCCAAAAACATCCAAATCATGCAAAAAATCAAAAAACATGTCAAAATGTCATAAAATCTTCAAAAAATTCATCATTGAGTCTTGTCAATCTTTCACCTTGTCGAACTACGTCGTCTCTAAGCTTGAACGTAGGCAAGGTTGATCTTTGATCATCCCCCGAGATGGTTAGGTCAGTCCTTTAGGCGTTCGTCGCAATGGCATTCATTTGCTTATCTTTTTTACGGTTAGGTCATTCTTTATGCGTCCATCGCATTGGCATCCGTTTGCCCGTCCTTTAGGCGTCCGTCGCAATGGCATTTGTTTGCTTATCTTTTTTACATTTAAGTCATTCTTTATGCGTCCATCGCATTGGCATCTATTTTCCCATCCTTTAGGTGTCCATCACAATGGCATTTGTTTGCTTATCTTTGTTACATTTAGGTCAGTCTTTTAGGCATCCATCGCATTGGCAATTTGTTTGCCCATCTATCTCATTATTAGTCAAGTCAATTGGAGTCCGAACTACGTCATCTCTGAGTTTAAACGTAGGCAAGGCCATCCTTGATTGGCCCCCCAGACACAAAATCCAACAACATTGAAAATTCTTGAAAATACCAAAAAAAATTTTTAAAACATCTCAAAAATTCCAAAAACAGCCTCAAAACATTTGAAAAAAACCCAAAATGGTGCATCCATTTCATCTTGCTTTCACCCGAGATTGTCATCACTCATAATAAATCATCATCACTTTCACACTTTGGTGAGTCAATCAGAAGCAAGTTTAGCAAGTTCCAAAGTGAACTCCCTAATCGTCAAAGTGTCAAGTCTAAGTCAGTAAGTCAGCAAGTTGGTCAACTCAGAGTATCAATAGCTTATCACCCAAATCAATCCCACCAAAACCCTGATCACTACATGTCCTAGGATGAAGCTTTCCTACGATGGACATAAGCATCAGGTACCCCATAGTAGTTTAGCCTTGGCTAGCGGTATGAAGACCATCAGCTTGTTTGTTTACTTTATTTTGGTCTTTTTGACTTATCTTATTTTGTGCTCATTCCAAGGACCTCTCGATGATGCCTAAACAAAACAGGTTTAGAGAGAAAGGAATGGGGCAATGATCATTATCTTTTTATCTGCTGTGCTTGTTGGATGTTCTTGTAAAATAACTTGGCGAATACTTGCTTTGTTGGGTCTGTCCTAGCAAGGTTTCCGTATGTCAAGTGTGAACAAGATCACTCCTATCTGATTGTTGAGTCAGAGTCCATCACACTAGGCGCAATGCCATCCTAGTTCTAAATACCTTGATGCATCGCACCTATGTGTGTTATCAAACATAAAGAAAGTTACGCTCTTTATCTCCCATTCCTAGATAAGCAATACATCATCATCTTTCATCATCATCTCTAATAAAGTTGGCTTGTTGAAATTCTGCATCTTCTTGGATTCAAGGGTTCATCCCTCTCATTCTTCTACCTTCTTTCACACTAACAATGCATCCATCCTGCATCCATGCTGCATTCATCCTCTCATCTTGCATAATCACGTCATAGGACAACATCATCCATCTCATCCATCTCACATGCATTGCATACTCATTTAACATGATTAAAATAATATAGATTTTTTATTTTAAGCATCTTCCAAACATCTCATTTACATCACCACTATCATATAGTCTCGTCATCCATACATCCATTTTGAACCTCTTTGTCATGAGATCGACCTCAAATCAAATCTTTCGCTCGATCTCTCGAGGGGGCAATGTACTAACATACTTTTCACTGGGGCATCTGAAAAATCAGAAATTTTTTAATTTCGATGTTGGTAGAATCATTCTTTGAACCAATGCAACGAGTACATTGCTTCAAAGAGGGGAAAAATGTAGACATGCAAAAATAACAATCATGCATCATACAAATTAACATTCATTTCTTCTATTAATCAATTAAAATATTTATTGATTAATTTCCTAAGTTCATTAAATAAATCAAATTATTTAATCCTTATGTTCTTCTCATTTGATTTAATAAATCAAACTGATTTAATCAAATGTCAAATCCCTAAAATCCCCTAAGTTAATTAATCTAAATTAATTAACTTCTAATCATAATTATCGTTCTCTAGCTTTTGACTCAACTAGAGTCAAATCCAAACTCCTAACTAACCCACCCACTTGCACCAATAAATCATTTATTTGATTTATTATTTCCTCTAATTACATTCAAAATGGAATCAAAATGGAATATTCTTCCAATTTTAATCTTCTCCCCCAAAAGGACTTGTCCCTTCCAACAAGGTTTTAAATGCTATTTGCACAAGTCAAACATGGCATTTATTGCACCTTTCATCCCCCCTAAACATGTCATTTCATCCAAATTTGAATTTCAAATTGGCACATTGGCCAAGACTTGCACATTCCTCACCCTCTCACACTTTGACAAGTGGCATCTTGTCATTGGCTCATGAATGATCGCACATTCATCCAAATCTTTCACTCTTCCTAATCTTGAATCTATAAAATGCAAAGCATTTCAACACAAATCATTTACATACACAACACATAACACTTACTCATTGCAAGGTTACTCTCTTCATTTGAGAATCAATCTTGCTCATCACAACACCATTTGCTTAGCAACAACACATTCTCATGGCAAGGTTACTCTCCATTTGTGAGAACTAATCTTGCTCATCATTTGGAACTTTGCTTATCATGGATTGGGAAAGGGCAGCTTTCTACACAACTAGGTTTATTTCATGGTTTAGATGCTTTGTTTAATCTTGTTGTTTGGTTGCGTTTGAATCATGAAATATTATCTCATAGGGATAGGAATTTATGTTTATGTTGTTTTGTTATTGTGCTAACCATATGCAGATTTCACCATCCTACATGTAGAAAGTGCAAATGTGAAGGTTGATGAGACAATGAAGAATTCAATTGACATTGATGAATATGTATCTGATGAACATGATTGTGTAAGAATAGAAAAGATTATGGAAGAACAAGAAAAGGATGAGAAAGAGAAGCAGAATCAAAGAGAAGAAGAAGCTTCGGTGGTGTCACCTAAGACACCTAGATATGTGTAGAAGAATCATTTAGAAATTCAGAATATTAGAGATAAGACTAAAGGATTATTGACTAGAAGCAGAGCTACTGTCGAAGTAACTCTATGTTTATTTTTTGAGATTGAATCGAAGACTATGAGTGAAGAATGTAAATATGAACATTAGATGGAAGCCATGAAAGAAAAAATTATCTAGATTGAGAATAATCGAACTTGGGAATTGGTCCCAAGATTAGTAGATAAAAAAATTATTGGATTCAAGTGGGCATTCAAAAATAAGTGGAATGATAATGCAGAAGTGGTTAGAAACAAAGCAAGGCTTGTGTGTAAAGGTTACTCACAAGTAGAAGGAATATATTTTTGAGGAAAAAATTTATCCGGTAGCAATGATGGAAGCTATAAGGATGTTTTTAGAATTTTTTGCTCATAAAGGGTTCAAGGTCTATCAGATGGATGTCAAGTCAACTTTTTTGAATGGTGAGCTAGAAGAAGAGGTCTACATGAAAAAACCGGAAGGATTTTAGTTGACATATCAATTGGATATGGTGTGTAGATTGAAGAAAGCCTTATATATATTCAAGCAACCTCCTAGAGCTTGGTATGCAAGGTTAGACATGTATTTGATTCAACAAGGTTTCAAAAAAGGTACGATAGATAATAATATGTATTTTAAGATTGAAAATGACAAAATATTGATTTTAGTTGTATATGTTGATGACATTATTTTTGGAGGAAATGAAAATATGTGCAAGATGTTTGTAGAAGAGATATAGAAGGAATTTGAAATTTATATGTTTGGAGAGAAGAATTTATTTCTTGGGCTACAAATTAATCAAATGGAGAAAGGAATATTGATTCAATAGTCTAAGTATGTGAAAGAGATGTTGAAGAAGTTTGGGATGCATGGTTCCAAACCGGTATGTCCTCCTATGGTGTCTGGTTGCAAATTAGGTAAAGATGATGATTCACATAAGGCTGATTAGAGCAAGTATACATCTATGATTGGTGGACTATTGTATTTGATTATTACTAGACCAGATATTATGCATGATGTTTGTCTTGTGGCTAGAATTCAAGAAGATCCTGAGGAAACACATGTTGCTATTGTTAAAATAATATTCAAATATTTGAATGGAAATTTGGATTATGGGTTATGGTATCCTTGAGATTCTAACTTTACACTAAGTTCCTATATAGATGCAGATTGGGCTAGATTTGTAGATGACAAAAGGAGTACAAGTGGTGGTGCATTCTTTCTTGGTTATAGATTGGTGGCATGGTTGAGTTAAAATAAAGATTCAATCTCCTTGTATATTGTTGAAGCTGAGTATATTTCTACTACATCTTGTCATACACACAAGTTCTATGGATAAAACAAACATTGAAAGATATCGCAATGGTGTATGATAATCCTATTTCTATCTTCTATGATAATACAAGTGCAATTGACATTTCAAAGAATCATGTGATGAACTTGAGGATGAAGTATATATCTATCAAGTATCATTTCTTGAGAGAGAAGGTCATGGAGAATGAAGTAAAACTTGAATATGTTTTGATGAAGGATCATATTGCCAATATATTTACAAATGCTCTTCCTAAAGATACTTTTGAGTAACTCTAGGAGAAGTTAGGGGTCATTTCCCCTCCTTTCTTGAACTATATACATATGGAGATGCATCAACCCAGTGGATCTATGGATGCATCTTTATTTTGGACTGATGTGTTGATTGCTACCTCTCAGGGGGAGAAGGTAGTGTTAGGTGTTTTCATTAAGATAATTTTATTTTTAATGTCAAAGCAGAAATCAATGTAAAATATCTTTTACCTTTTCCATTGATGTCAAAGGGGGAGAGGAAGCATGTAAAAAAGAGGAGAGAAAGAATGTGAAATAAAAGAAGAATATAAAATATTGTCTACTAAGGGGGAGACACAAAAAGAAAAATCTTGAGAAGTGTATTTAGAGCTAGTATGGTGTCCTTGGTGGACTTTCACATCATGTGTTGCCATCAATGACAAAGGGGGAAATTGTTGGAAGAATGGAAAGAATGAAGGTGTTGCCATTGATGTCAACTAGTTAATTGGTTATCAACTAATTGATGATGTCATTAGTGTCATGGATGCAAGTTATGGGCTATTTATATGTTGAGGATATAAACAAAATTGTATTGAATAAAGTTTGTAGGTGTTCAATGGTTGCTCTAGGTTTTGATCTAGGATTTTCTCCTATGTTTGTGTGGTTAATATATATTGATCATGGTGGTTGGAACCTTCTATATCCAAATTTTTGGTTGTTGATTCATTGTACAATGTGAGTTATAATGTTCACCAATTGTGAACAATGGTTTTCTATATTTCTGGTTGAAGTCTAGGAGAAAATTTTGTTGGTCCAAATTTCTATTTGTTAAAGTCTTATGACTTGTGGTTCTTTAGTTGAGTTTTCTTTATTGTATTGAAGATCATTTCAGTATTTGGAAGGTTTGTGCTTAATTTTTCTATATTTTTTTACATTGGTTTGGTTGACCTTGTGTTGAACACTATCTTCGAAGTTGATGAAGCGTGCTTGATCTATTTGGGTCCTCATGAAGCATGTGTTTGGGTCGCCCACATTATAATTCCATCCTAGGATGTTTTAGCGCCAACCTTATTTGAATTTAAATTTGGATGGCTGACTTTGGATATGCTTCAAAGTTGAATATGGTATAAATATAGGATGAGTTAGTGGTGAAAATGAGCATAGAAAGATGAAATAGAGATAAATACAAATAAATAGAGAAGATAGATCTAAGATTGATGTGAATCAGTGAGTGTGTGTGATGCGAGTGTGGCAGACTAGTACGAAGCCTAAATATTGAGTTTTTGGATGCAATGAGTAGAAGGTGTACTAGTGAGCCCTCTGAGTTGTTTAGTCGTATTGAACAGTGAGTCTTGATCCAAATAGATAGTCCTTGTTTTGGTAGTTGGGCCTTGCTTCTCAGGAAATGAGCCTCTTGTAATCAGTTCGATATTCTCTATAGTGTGAGCTAATCCTTACTATTGAAGTTGAGAAGATACAACTTCATAGGAGCCTAGTGACCTCTGCCAGCAAATAATACCTATTACAAGGAAAAGCAAGGAGAAGCAACAAAGAAAATGCTCAAGAATGTGGAGCAATGTATTCACCCAAAAAATGTAAAATGAATAATGATACAAAAGATAGTTTTCAACCACATATAGGTGAAAACCCTAAAAAGGAAAACCCTAGGCTTGCACAATAATAATTAATAAAGTAATTAATTATTATGCACCTAATGTTAGCTTAAGTGAAAATGAGGTAAAAGGGAACTTTAAGTAATTAAAAAAATATTGTTTAATTAATAAAGTAAATAACTAATTACTATAACACTTACCATGGTTTTCCCTTTTTGGGTTTTCCACGTAAATCTTGTGTTATTGTATTTGTGTGATGGTTTTCAATTTCTACAATAGTATTTAATGTTTAATAATTTAAGTAGTGTTATGGATTATTTCCAAAAAATAAATTAATATTTAAATATATGAAAACTAATTTACCCTGCCTCTCAATTTTCTTGTTCAACAATACACCATCTAGAGTTAGTTGATGCATAAATTGATATGAATTGATGAAAGTTTATAGGGAAAGTATAGGTAATAATGGTGATCCAAGTATGTTGTGGAAGATGATGTTTATTTCCTAATGTGTCTACTTTAATATCATTCTAAGTTCATGTACTGCATGTTGAGATAAGTCACAAACGATTGGCTAAAAAGCTAATGGTGTACACTCTAAGGTAGTATCATGACTTTTTGGTTTACATCCCTCAATTGTGAAATGTTTTTCCTTGTAGTTAAAATGATATGATGGTGATGCTATGAATATATTATGTTAATGAAATCAATTCTTCACACCTTTATTTGACAGTATTTGGGTATGTGCCCTAATAGTGTAATGCAATAATAAAGGTTTGTTGGGATGCCCTACTTTCCTCTAGAGATGCAAGTTTAGTCTTTTAGTTTTGAGGAAATGATAAATATTAATCAATAATATTATCTAATAGTATCAGTTAAGTTGGACATCCAAAAGCTTAATATTAAATTAATACTATGTTATAGTTGATCCAAGATGCTTTGTTTCAACTTTTTCCAGCAAGTTTCTTCAGTTGTGCCAACATTTAATGATCAAATTTTTTTGGAGAATGTTTTAGGGATATTACAAATTACCTACCTTGTTCACATCTTGGTCTTCATGGTGTTATCGGTATCTCCCTAGTGATGTGAATTCAAGAAGTGATAGTGTTAATGGTACTTTTTCTTATTGGGCCAACATGACGTGTTTTCTTCAATTGTGGTTGATCCTAATCAATTAATATTAGTTTGGAGAATGTATGGTAATTATCTTATTCCTCAACATATTGTATTTTGATCTAAAACTAAAGTTATTTTAAGTTTTATGTGTTTTGGAGCTGACCCATGCAGTATCATCTATTACATCTAAAGATTCATCTTGGAGCTAACTAAATTGGTAGTTTTGTGTTGTAGAGGATATTTATAAGAGGAAAAACCAGTTGTGAAGTGTGGTGTGATTGTTGGATGCAAATATTTAAGTAGAATGATAAATATGAAGTGTGTGAAATCTACATGATGATGCAAATATGAAGAAAGGAACTATAGTATCAACATAAGTTAGATCCCTTATGTATAGTAGTTCAAGTCTTAGTTTCTTATCATAATTTCCATGTACCCTACTCTAGGTAGTTATTCTCATCAGGTCATTTGTATCATTTCCTTTATGTTTCCTTTTCTTCAATGTTTTAAATTCAATAGGAAATGAGCCTTAAACTACATTGTAAATCATTTTAAGTATTGAGCTTTTATATTATGAGTTAACTCTCATTATGGTTTTTCCCTCATTAGGTTTTCTACATAAAATCTTGGTGTTATATTGTGGTGAATTTTTTCTTTCCACTCTTATTTTAGTTCATGTGATTTGATGTTTTATCTAAACATAGGAATATTTTAATTTTAATATGTACTGAGTTACCCCCCTTTCCATTGCATTGTGTTCAACAATTGGTATTACAGCCAAGTTCCCTGAAAAATCCTAACTAAGGTAGATCCTACAATTGAACACATGGGGTCTATCACAAAAGCGAATGGTATGTTCATCCAAGAACCAAACCTTGAATAAATGGAACTTGAAGGTTGAGACATCAACATAAAAAAATTTGAAGTTCATTTGGAAGTACAACTCCAATATTCCCTTAAGAATCTAGATGAAGAAAGGCTACTAAAAATTAAGTATGTGTGTATGGGCTGGAAAATTCAAAGGAGACAATTGACAAATTGAAAACAAAGGCAAAAGAATCAAATAGAAGAGAGAAATAGATTCAAGGAATCAAAATTTATGATCTTTGACCAAAAATTTAAGATTGACGAAGGAAAAAAGATTGAATACTTCTTGAATACAAAATTGCAATATAAAACTACTAAATATTTAAAAATTAAGGGAGAGATTGTTACTCTAAGGAAATAAATTGAAAATGCACAATAGAAAATTGACAAAGGTCTAAAACTAAAAGGTGGTTCTGAGAATCTTGATGAATTGAATAATTCTCAAAAGCCCTCTAAAGAGAAATTTGAGCTTGGATTTGAAAAAGGGAAAAATTCTATGTTCAATGCATCTCCAAAATTGCATGATAATTTCAAAGCAAGGGAAAAATATGAAACAAGGGAGGAGAAAGTATTCATTGAAAAACCTAAGGAATGTTGGTATGAATAAATGACTTGTACCTAGGTAATCCACTCACTAGGGAATCAGGGGACATATTCACATGTTAAGTTGACTTATAATTATAGGATTCATGTTGATGGTCAAAAGTAACATAGGAACATTAAATAGGATATTTCTACTCTATTTCTCTTGAAAAAGATGAATTATCTAAAACCACCTATATTCCAAGGTCTCTATAGTTGGTTCTCAATTATGCTATTATCATTGAGTGGCCTATGCAACTTAATATTCAAGGGGCCTTTGTTGGTAAGAGAGTACAAACTGGATAGTGGAAAATAACTTAACATGGGGGGTTTCAAATAAATAGAAAAATATCGATCGAGGCTTAGATCAACAAATTGTGAACACAAATTCCTTTAAGTTTAGACATGTAATTCTTATAATGAACACTTTTCCAACTAACTAAAATTGTAGAACAACACAATTTATGAAACAATTCATATCATCACATCCATTCATAGTGCATATTTAAAGCATGCAACCATTCATCATCACTTTTATTTTACCTTTTAATAATAAAACACCATAAGCTCATTACTAAAGTTAATAGATCAATAAAAATTAAGAAAAATCTTCCATAGATAACATAAAAAATGGTTTTAAATTTAAAATATTCTATTGATTTTCATCAATTAAGACACATTTATGCATAGCAAAATCCACCCGCATACGAAAAACCATTGGTTATCAGCATTATCGTTAAACTAACTAGTTTCTAAAAATAAACTACTTGCATTCAAATTATAAAATTGCTCAAGTGTCTTGCATAAAGCTATAAAATTAAAATTGTATCCACTTTCTAGGTAGCCAATCTGACTTCAATCAGTCAACCTTTATAATGAGGAAAAAATTCCCTGTTATAGAAAAAAAGGACATTAACTTCACCTACTGAAAATTGAGATCCCAAAATTTGGGGCTCAGATCCATTATCATGGGGGTGCCTTTAGTTGAGTTTGACTCTTCTTTTTCTGAAATTCCTACACCTAGGAATTACACCATATGTCCATCTAGCCAAAATCTGACTAGGAATCACTGCTTTGTTCACTGTTGATCACCATGCCCAGTCCTTGGTCTGTCAAAATTGACTTGGATCTATCCACTCATTTCAAAAATAGATCTGAAGATGTTTCTATCTCGAGGCACATAGAAATAGTCAATACTTCTTGAACCATTGATAAAATGGGAAGGGGGTGACTTCTTATTCTATCTAGGTCATTCAATTATGTCCTAATAACCATAATTGGATTGAATATCAACCTCACAAGGTGAGTCAATTCTCAATTAGGAGGACCTAGGAAGGGTGTTCTTTTAGATTTTAAGTGGTTCACCACCATGCAAATGCTCGGAAAAGAAAATGTTGGAAAACATAATGTGATATACAAAATTACCTAAAATAAACTTAATGAGAGATGTAAATGATGGAATTAAGCAACACCAAGTTAGGGTATGTGTACTTTGGAAATCTAGAGATGATCTAAGGAGTCTATAAAAGAAAAGAAGCTTTCAAATTATGCCTTGGATGACTAAAACGCCCAAGATGGTGTATTAGTCCTGCTACTACTTTTTGGGCAAATAAAAAATCTTTGGATGTTGGAACCGAATCTAAAATAATCTCTGAAAGATATGCTTGGGAGGACTAAGATTCCCAAGGTGGCATATTATTCCCATTCTAATATTTTGAAAAGCTTCAATGTGCTCCTAAGCTCCAAGGTATGCACTTGCTTCTTTTCAGATCCTAGGTTATGAAACCTTTGGATCTGACATGTAGGTGAGTTTTCGTGAAGATGACTACTTTGGCAATGCAACTTTGACAACTTTTCATTCTACGTGATCTTCAAGACTTCAATCTAGATCTGTAAACAAAAATAGACAAGATGGGAAAAACTTGTTGATTGTTGGTGAATGGGGGTTTTCCTTTGTCAAACCCCCTATTGGTAATTAAACCTTGAAAAGAAATAATGAAATGAAGGGAAATGGTCAATGAACAACATGTAATTCTACAAATCACAAAACCCTTATAAATTCTACAAACTTGTTTCAAATGGATGCAATGGATATGGATCTTGAAATTCTTGATAGATCTTGAATTGCTTTCTTGCTTGAATCAAAACCCTACATCAAAAATGCTAGCACAACACACGTGATGCAAAAATAGCCTTTGATATGATGCTTGAATCTTGATGATGGATCCAAATGCTTGATGAATTTCCCTTGAATTCTCTCACAAAAGACTTGGATTGATTAGACATGAAAATGAATGAATGAACCTTGTATTTATACTTATCTATGCTTAATGTCTCAAAATTATATTATACAAAGATGGCATATGAATTCACTAAATGAAGGAGGCTAAATCATGTGAGAATTTTCATTTAAATCCCAAAAATGAATCAAGGAGGACTAAGACACCCTAGGTGGCATCTTAGTCCCAAGTGATGAAACTTGGGGCACAAACACCAAAAAGGGGCCCAATTAAGATGCCTCAAAATCAAGGTCCCAAGACCTTGGGGGGACAAAGATTCCCTGAGTGGCATTTTATTCCCAACCAAAAATTAGGGGCACGTAGATAAGAATCATTCATAGGGATTGTGGACAAAAAATAGGACCAATTAAGCCATAAATAAGGATAAATAAAGCAAGGTAGGACCAAATAAGTGTGAAAATGAAAAGGTATGCATTTTACTACACTACATTTAGCCCCCACTTTAGTGAGAGGATGAACTTTCTTCAAACCCACACTAAAGCAACCAACCATGCAATAAAGAGGGGTTCAAATGTACAAATGTTAGTAAGATAGGATGAAAATGATCAAGAGGTATGATCAAGCCCCTAGGATAAAGATCATATGGTAGACCAACATAGGCACAAAGGAACACACTTGGAGATGATATATGAAGCCAAAATCAAATAGAAAACATACACCATCAAAGACAAGAAAAGGAAAAATGAAAATAACTATAATGGATGAAGCTTCAACTGGTCATCCAATGTAGTGGACCAGGTCTAGGCTTGAAGAGGGTTTGCAAGTGTAATGCATTGTCCACTATGTAAACAAAATTGCACACTCACGAGGGATAATGGGAGATAGTTATCCACTAGGTGAGCCCCATGGGGACCATATCAAATTAATACCTCCATGACTTTAATAAGATACAAAAATGCATTCTCACATGGGCTAGTGAAGCTAGTTGTTCACTAGGTGAGCCCCAACAAGTGCATATCAAAGTCATACCTCCATGACTTTAATAAGGACAAAAGGAAAACTCACACTCGCATGGGCTAGTGAAGCTATTTGTTCACTAGGTGAGCCATAGTGGACCATATCGAAGCCATACCTCCTTGACTTTAATAAGGTACAAAAAGGAAAACGCAATGCAACAAGAAAGAGAGATGTTTGAAGGAATTTTTCTTAGTTCATGTGAGGTCTTACTCTTAGGGGACATTGTTCCTAATGTCTCCAAAAGATGACCGATCAAAGGATAAAAGATTCACAACTTAGGGAATGCAGTGTGTCACATCATCACTAAGAGGAATGTAATATTCTAAGATAGGTCAAACTCTTGAATGAAATTACTCCCAATGTCACCACAATCAGGAAAAATGAGTCACATAAAGAAATAATCACATCAAGGAACATGAAAAAAATCCAAATGAAATCATGCTTAAATAATTCCAATGTATGCCCCTGTAGACATGGAAAATGTACAAGTTCATTTTGGCACACCTAATCCCGATTACTAACAACGTTTCCTCTCAGATCAAATTATCAGAATTTCATCACTTTTTATCCTTTAATTCAATAAATCACTATTTACTGGATTAAGTCTACCACCTCCTTTGATTAAATTAATCAATTTAATTTAATTAACCCTACATTGTTGTTTAATTAAATAAATCATTTTATTTAATTAAAATCTCTAAAGTCCTCCTATTGAATTAAATAAATTAAACCTTATTTGATTTAATCTAACACATTCCTTCTTAATTAAATAAATCAAATCATTTTTTTAATGAATCATTTCCTCTCAATTTCTGACTTAAATCAATTCATAGATCTAAGTCTAAATTGTCACATCACCTAATTCTTCATTAAGTTAATCAAATCCTTGATTAAGTTAATCCTTCTCACTAAAATTCTCTAGAGAATGCAACTTGCACAATAAATCAATTACTTTGATTTATTAATTCTCCTATTTTCCCTCACAAAGCATCAAAAAGGGAATATTCCTCTTTTGAATTCAAAAAGGCCAAGTGGGCTTGGTCCTTCCAACAAGGCATTAAAAGCCTCTTACATGTCCTTGACCTTGAGCCAAGTGACATTAACTTCATTCCTTTTCCCTCTTCAACATGTCATTTCTCAAGTTTGAAATGCCACCTAATTGCATTTATTGGCACATTGGCCAAAACTTGCACATTCCTCATCCAATCACATTTGGACAAGTGGCACAATGCCATTGGACTATCTTTTGTCCCACATTTCTTATTTCCACTATCTTTTCCAAGATTTGAATCTAGAGATTGTAGACTCTTCTCCTCAATCTTCATCCACAACTCATATGCAAAGTTACTCTCTTCAAGTGAGAACAGATTTTGCTATTTTCATCCATACATTCCTATCATTTTCACATTTGCACCAAGGTTATGCTCAAATATCTTTGGAGATTTGACCATTCCTTCATCAATCCACATTGCAATCATAGGAATTGGGAAAGGGCCAATTGCAACATATCATTGGCACCAATTCCCCCATAAGATCTTTAACTTATTTGCTTAATTAGGATTTAGTTCAAGTTTCTTGCTTTATGTTCTTCATTTTCCTAATTTGAGCTTAATAAGTGGATTTCATGGGGAATCCTTCAAATCTTTACATGTATTTTGATCTAACACTAACAATGTTTGACGTCTATGTGCATTTGCAGGTTTAGGGGTTCACATTTTGGTGCTAGAAGGGGTTCATATACAGGAAACTGCACCACGGACCAAACATGCAGCACTATATTGCATCGCGGACTCATACATGGTGTTGTATTGCATCGCACCTCCCAAAGCCCGCGGCACCATATAGCACTGCAACTACCTCCCGTGCTTCAAATTTGAAAATTTGTGGAACACTGCTGCTTCCAAACTCCACCGCGTGTAAAACTCTGCCGCACCCACGGTCTCTATTTCTACAGAGCACCACATATAATTGACCACATGACGCTGTATAGCACCGCTTGTGTTTCTAACTAGCACCGCACTCATTAAGCAGCACGACACTTGCTAAACTCTACTGTGGGATCAGTCTGGTTTTTTAAATTTGAATAAAAAAAATTTAGCATTAACCTCGTTTGCTATATTTCTTTTTTTTGCTCTCTATTTTTTTGTTATTTTGTAGGATGGAAGCAAAAGGAGAAGTTCACCATGATGTTATCTTCACAAACCCAAAGTATTTCTAAACACTAAAAGTGTTCTTTAACACTTCTTGAGAAAATTTGTTAAAATCTTTGGCCTTAGGAAAACTAATTTTACTTTGGGCTTTAAAAAATGTTCAAATTTTCTTTTATATCATGTTCATTTTGTGCAAAGTGTTTATGAACACTTAAGTGTTCTTCAACACTTTTCAAAGAACTTGTTAAAATCTTTGACCTTAGAATACTAAATTTTCATTGGGATTTAAAAAGAACAAACAAACTTTGTTTTCTAAGGTTTCCAAGGGGCTAAAAAGAATTTTAGGCTAATACACTAGAGTTGGTTTGAAAGGTAATAATTGAACAAGGCAACTTCACACTTCATTTGGTGCTTTTAAAAAGAATTCATCATTGCTTTGAAGGTTAAAATGAATAAGTGTCTTTTATGTTTTGCAAACTTTTTTACAAATTAACATCATTAAAATGCGTATGTGCCTCTCTCACGCTTTATAGCGATCTTGAGAATCAAAAGCATTTTAGTGATATTAACTTGTCAAAAAGATTGCCTCCACATTTTGATTTGGGCACTTAAAATTGAAGAAAACATGTGAGTGTGAATAGACTTATTGCAAGTGTTCTCCTTTTGTTTTTAAACAAAAGTTGATCAAACTACGAATAATGTTTGTTCGCTATTGTTTATCTAAGAGGGCCTGCCTTGTGGGAAAAATTACTCACCCAAGGGAACGACCCAACCGGGAACACACTAAAGCCAAGTGACTTCCACCCGGGATATAAGTGTGGATATCAGAACAAAGGCCAATATCACAAGGATTATTTCGATGAGATGGACAGCAATGCACTCTCAGCGATGTTGGATAATCCCCCATGAACGGAATGCCCGAATTAGAACCCCTTGTTTAGAAAAAGGCCAAAACCTTGTCTATCTTGTTGGTACAAAAGGTTATGTCCTTTGAAGCCACCCCATGTAACATGCAGTCTTGTTGTGGAAATGGAAAGTATGCATGGGAGATTCATGGGTACTAATGCTTGACTAACCTGAATAAGTGAGTGTCATGGAGGGGAGCTAGTGTGGTCAAGCATTTAGCCATTCGCACAAGATATGCATAGCTGGATTTATCCAAGTGGAAACCCCACATGGTATTGCCTCATCAACTTAGGAGTGTAAAAAGTTCTTGGAAAAAACACATTGCTTGATCTTGAAAACATTTTGAAAAATGAAAATACACAAAAAACCTTGAAATTTCAAACACCTTGTGAGAAATAAATACCTATTGATGAACTTGGCCACTCTTTCTTTCCCTAGGAATCACATTCCTATAGGTTTCTAAGTGCTCAAGTTCTATCATCATTTTTTTTTCGATAAGGATAAACATAGGGAACTTTTGCCCTATTTTCCTCGATTTCCACACAAAGGACCTTGTGGGATGAGAAAGAAAATGGGACACTAGACATATAGTTTGGAACCTAAGCAAGCAAGTGTCTTGGATAAAAAGAACATTATTTAACCAAGATAAAGAGACAAATTGAAGTACACGTGTTGTTTCTAATGATTTCTTGCAAGATTAAAATCCCAAAGCCAAAGTTCAAGAAAGTGAGTCTAAAAATCCATGAGCAATGCCTTGAGATGCTCTTTGAAGTAAGGGAGAGACTTGTATACAATTTCTAGAAAAAAGTCTCAAGGAATAATCCTGCATTATATGCATTTTATTGTCAACAAAATCCTGAACTTTTTCAAAGGTTTGCATTTCTCCCATAGGAAGTATAGCATGTTCTTCAATATCGAGGTTTTGTAGAGAGAGTCGCATCTAGGTTAAGGTTCAAGATCAAAGTTTTCATTCTCATCCATTCCTCCATCAACCAAATCTCATTTCATCATCAAACCTTTTGAGAACTCTAGAATCAATCAGCACGCTAAACTTAGAAGGCTAAATCAACATTATCATATCTTGGCTTAAACACACTTAGCCAACATAGTCTTAAACCATTGGAAAAAATTTCTTTGAGATAACACAACTTCTTAAAGTCTATTAGTTCTCAAACACATTTGCATAACACACTTTGTCAATTCATCCATTTGTGCAAGCTCCCTTAGGATAACACAACTTCCTAGGGAAAACAACTTCACAACAATCTTGTTTGACTTAACACATCTAGTCAAATTATCACAATCAATCAAATCAAAAGCCCTTACAAAGGTTAGCACATACCTTCAAAAATTTCTTCAAAAAAGGTTTTCACTCATCCCATCCATTTAACCCATCACCATTATCACCATCTTTGATCTTTTAGCTTCCCTAGTTCTTCTCTTTTGGACCTAAAGGATTAGGATCGAACAAATCCCTACTTTTTATGGTCCAAACAAGATCTCAATACAGGAAGGACATGGAGAATATCAGAGAAATATCAGCTTCTATGGACATGAGTCATTTAAACACCGAAGTGAACCTACCAAGATCAAGCAATCCCCCAAGCAACTCTCCCTTATCATTACAAAATCCGCAAGAGGAGAGTCATCAAGAGGACAACACAAATGAAGACATGGGGATGACACCAAATGAAATCATGGAAATGTTTCAAAATCCAGAGAACCACAAAATTGTTAGTGCTATGTTCAAATACCTAAATACGATAACAAGAGGAGGGGTCATGCCCCCTCTCAACCTTAACACAAGCCCTAGTACAGATACATCCCCATTGTCAAACATCAATCAAGAAGTACCTTGCACCACATCAGTCATCACACCAACCTCCCCGAATGTAAACAAGGGGAGTACCATGTTCCAAGAATTACAAAAACACCTCCTTGTGGCTAATAAAGAAGTAATCATCACCCCTACACCGGCTACATCTATTCCGGAAAACCCATCTCACCCATACGTCCCACTCACATTTCATAATCCTGCTGGTTCATCCTCATTTCGTGCCTCACCAGGCTATCAATTGAACATACCAACTGCCCCACCACATGAGGAAGCTGGTTTGTTTGGGATGATGGAAGCTATCAATCCTTTCTCCTTCCAAAGTGGTGCATCATCCCTCCCCTTGCTTCCCATCGCATCTGCATCACCTCTTGTAATAGGCCTTCCACCTTTACCCATCGAAAATTTCTCCAATCCAAGCAATCCAACCACCACTTTAAACCCGCTTCTTTTGCCCATGTCCTCACAAAAAATCGCAACTATTCTTGTCACCACGGTTAATGCATCTATTGGTCCTCAAGTCTCCCAAAGCATGCCTCCTCAAGGACCAATCATCTCAAACACCCCTCCAACAACCCAAATCATAATCACCACCACAATCCCTCCACCCGCCATGATAGTTGGCATGATTCCTACTCCACCAGCAATCCCACCGACAGCCAACACAACAAATTCATTCACCACTCTAATCCAAACCCTCCAAAAGGCCAACCAACAAAGAATACTCCAACAAAAGTAGCAAGCCCAAGCGCAATCTCAAGTACAAACCTAAGCTCAATCCCAAGCTCAAGCCCAAGCCCAAGCTCAAGCCAAGTGCAAGCACAAGCTCAAGCTCAAGCCCAACAATAGGCACAAGCTCAATACCAAGCGCAATTGCAAGTGATCCACCTACAAGCCTACCAACAAGTCCTGCAAGACTTTCAAACACAACACCAAGCTAGACAACAAGCTTTATTG
>CM021100.1:325507616-325561656 GCA_007115665.2 Sequoiadendron giganteum
AATAGTTTCTTGCACAACAACAATAACAAACCTTACAACAAAATCCTCAACACCAATAATATACCCAATACCAAACACAAAACCCACAAAAAAACAATCTTTTCCCAACAACAATATGGTTTTAATAATGCACCTCCTCCACCACAAAACAATCCATAATATCAAGTGAATCCTCAACCCCTATATGCTCCATATAATTCATACAACACAAATTCCCCTCCATATCAAAATACGACATACAAATTATCTACCATCCCGTAATACAATACTTATAATCCACCAATAAACAATCCTCCTATGGATCTATCATCACAAATTCAAAATTTGACACAAAAGATCCAAGATATACAAATTGGAAAGACTAAGAAATCATATGTTGTTCAAAACTTAAGTCCTTATCCATTTGATAGGAACCTAATGATGTTACCCTTTCCCCAAAACTTTGAAATTCCAAAGTTTGAAAAATACAAAGGATGTGGTAACCCCAAAGAACATATATGAGAATTCTATGTAGCTTGTATGGAGGTATCCTTTAACGATACATATCTTATTTGCCTCTTTCCACATAGCTTAGGTGGACAAGCTATTAAATGGTTTTCGTATCTACCCCCAAGAATCAAAACATTTCAAGAAATCATACATCAATTTATTTCTCACTTCTCATACAACATTGATGCAAAATTCACATTAAATGAACTCTACCTTGTCAAAAAAACAAAGGGAGAAACATTCGCTTCCTTCCTACAAAGATAGTGACATAAGGCAAGAAAGTGCAAATGACCTATTCCCAAAAAAATAAATAGAAATCATCACAACTAATCTTAACACAGACCTTTCCTTTCAACTCGGCATGCAATGTGTAACAACCTTTGAAGAACTCATCTCAAAAGGTCTTAATATTGAAAGAGCACTTATTGCTAAAGGCTTAGTGCATATCTATAAAGGCAACAACCAACCATCTAGTTTAAGTGACAAACCCCGTATATGGGCTAAAAACAAGAATATAATTAATGACAGTGTGGTGGACACAAAAATTGTGATAAACAAGCAATATCAACTAGACAAATGATAGGACATACAAAACATTAATCCTCCAAGAGCACCACCACTAAGGAAAAATAACTACCCATCAAGAGATAAATACACTCCTTTGGGGGAACTGATTGAAATAGTCTTGCATAAATTGATACAAAGAAACTTGATAAAACTTAGTAATTCTAGACAATATGAACCCCAATTCAAACCCTCATGGTACAACAATAATGACTACTATGAATATCATCAAATAAAAGGACATAAAACTTCAAACTACATGAAAATTAAGAATATTATCCAATATCTCATAGATCATGGTGAGGTAAACATTGATCATCATCCAAGAACCTCTGGAAATAATGACAGGTATATACAAGAATTCGATGCTAGATCATGGTAAAGGAAATGATGTTGGGAAGCCTAAAACCTACAATCATGTCAATCATTCCTATGACAACGTCGTGGGAAATACACAAGGTGATGATAATCATATTTCCATCATCACTATACAAGGACCAAATACTAAGTGTGGAGTCACCACATGAAGAGGGGAATTTTTCATTCAAGGAGCCCCTTCACAACCAAAAGGTCAATCAATAGAGAATCCTAAAGATTATAGCCTACTCGACCATCTCAAGAAAACACTAACACAAATCTCTATCCTGGAAGTCTTGAGAATTTCACCCATACACAAAGAAATCTTGGACAAGGCTATTGACCTAGATACCAAATAATTCCAAGCCATGGTGGTGCATATTGTATCCACTCACCACCTGGTATTCACAAAGCAAGACCTCTCATCTCAAAAATTTCATAATCATGCATTACATCTTGAAGTATACGTCCATAGACATAAGGTGAAGAGAGTCCTAGTAGATGGAGGTGTGGGCTTAAACATTTGTACCCTTTAGTTGGTCAAACACTTAGGATATTCTGAGGAAGTTATTGAAAGAGAAAAAGGGATAACCATTAGAGCATATGATGATAATGAACAAGATTTAGAAGGAACAATAAAGCTACCTATACAAGTTGGTCCTGCAATAGCTGAGACAACATGTCAAGTCTTAGACCTTGATTTGCCATATAACATCCTTTTGGGCTGCCCAAGGATCCATGACATGTAGGCCATTGCATCTACCTATCATCAATGTCTAAATTTTCCATACAATGACAAGGAAGTTACCATCCATGGTGATTATGAACCTTTCTACTATTGTAAGAGTATGGAAGAGAAATACCATAGATTGCTCCAAGTTCCAAATAATGATGTAGTTCCACTCTCATCCTCTTATGTTGATCCATCAATGCTTGTATCTACATCAAATTACCATCGAACAATTCCTGAAATCAAGGTACATGTAGAATTCAATGGTTGTGCTGACTACAACCTCGACGAATCCTTCTATGTGGGAAAACTACCACTTTCTCCTAAAACATATGGTAAACCCCACCATATTTGTGATTATGAAACTAATCTTTGCAATTATGGAATTGGTTTGGCACAATAATTTAGATATATACGTGCATAAATGAATTGGTAGAATTTTGTTACTTGAGATTTTCTCACCTCGTTCTTCTAACATTATTTAAGTCTAAGTAAATATTGACAAATTTACAAACACCTTTATAGAATCTATTGAATTGTGAGGAGCATATTCTCCTCAATCAAACCTTTAACAAATCACTTAAATTATGGCTTTGACCTAAAAATCGAAGACAATAAGCATCCATGCAATGGTGCTTCTAGGATTATGACATAAGTAAGCAATACAAGAATAGATTCTCCTTTAAACTCTTATAGTCTAGATGTTATTTATAATTTTTAATATTTTCTTGATAATCTCAAAATAAATAAATAAATTTTTAAATATAACATAGTATAGAAATCAACAAGGAACATGTGCTAAATTGGTTTATAACAACTACTATGAACAACTTGATGAAGTTTACTTTTAAATTTAAACTTTAAGAATTCAAAGTTTAGATACATAACGATAAAATAATGCAAATCAAATCTTCACCTAAAACTTACTTTTAGAATGATGAATAATAAATCTTTAAAATATAATGATATATTAGAACTTTTATTTCATAGAAAAAACATTAAATTTAGTGACATCGTCTATCCAACATATTCAATGTTTTTTTCCCAAAAGCAGCAACCGACCCTCGCACCAACTTCGACCTATTATCACCTAAAACGTCGGGTGAAGACATCATCCTATGCTTACGTCTTTCATGCTCACACGAAACACTAAAAACCCTGTGCAGACTACATTTTTCAGCTTTCTTTACATTAAAATTATAGAGAACGCCAGATATTCTTCCACGCGCAACGAATCCAGAAATATATTAACAGAGAAAATGGAATTATTGCAGAGTCAGAAGAAAACCTAATCCAAGAAGAGAACATGATGATGACATTTTTATTTCTCGTGTGAAACCTAACGACAAGTAGTCTACCTAATTCACTCACTGAATAAGACCTCGTTACCTTAATCAGAAGCCTCTGCTTTTGTACAGAGAAGCTGTGGCTTGTCTTGAATGCGATCTGAGAAATGGGCAAAGGCGGTGTAACAGTGGCGATCATGTGGTTAATGGTGTTATGCGGGAAAAGAGCAGAGGCCACAGACAAGACAATCGTATTCTACATGCACGACATTGTGAGCGGACCGAGCCAGACGGCGAAACCCGTTGTTCCGGATGGATCCACTAACAATTTGGTCTTCGGTTCGATCACGGTTATTGACGACCTGCTAACCCAGTCGGCCGACCCCTCTTCGACTGTGGTGGGAAGGGGGCAGGGCATGTACATCACGGCGGCCCAGGATGCTTCCACTCTTTTGCTCGTTTTCACGGCCGTGCTCACCAGTCCCGAGTATAGTAACAGCACCTTTAGCTTGCAGGGCGCCGACAAGATTACGGAGGCACAGAGAGATATTCCTGTTCTTGGAGGGACCGGCATGTTCAAATTCGCTCAGGGTTATGCAACCATGGAGACTGCCTCTCTCAGCGGATTTAACGCCGTGCTCAAATTTACCGTCTTTTTGCGTTATTAGTAAATGAGTTCTCGGTTTTGAGACTTGAATGCCAAATCTTCTCATGGACTCTTCCGCTCACTGTAAAAGATTCAGTCATTGATTTCAATAAAATTTAAAGCTTTGAATGTGAATTTGCTCTGTGACACACAGATTTCTGCGCAAAGAAACTATTTTCAGGAAATTTATGATATTTTAAGGTCGCCGATAAAGATCAGATCGTGAGGTTAACATATATTTCAGTTTTTGATAGATATCATGTTATGATCTCTTCTTTATTAACAGGGGTTTGATTCAGTCTAAGCAAGCATTTTTATTCACTTCACTGTTTGTGTTTTTAGGGTTTGTAGTCGACCTTACATTTTGTTTTTTATTAGAATTTGGTTAGTTGTTCGAAATCTGAGTTCTTGTTTGTCCTTTACTTTAAGAGGAAGAAAAATATTGTATACTGTTCTTTGAAAATTAATGTTAATGAGTCTCTTTTAAACAAACAAAATCTTTGAAAATAGACCAATTAATTACAGATTAGTATTCGTCAATTTAATTTGATAGTTTTACACTACGGTTCTGTTTCGACGTGAAAAAATTTATTCAATGTAAACTTGACTTAAATGATAAAACAACTTACACATAAAAAAAATATATATATATTATAATTACGATTTTGTAAATTTAAATTTAAATTGTATTATTTAATATCAAAAGCTTATCAAACTGTTTAAGTTTTTGTAATATTGCTATTAGAATTCAATATGTAGTTTTACGAGTCAAATACAATGACCCATGTTTCATGAATAGTGGTTTACAAGAACCCATCTCTCATGATAGTGAATGGTCCATTTAGCACTCATTGCATCTAGGTGAAGCATTCGACCTTTCCGGGAGGTCATCCATCCCAGTACTACTCCAGTTCAAACGTGTTTAACCACAGAATTTTCTCCGAAATTAAACCTACTTAACTTACAACCCCATTTGTAAAACCTTATACAAGTATTGTGCCTTATGAACTATTCATTATAGAACCCCTTTTAACTTAAATTATTTTGAAATTTTTTATAAACCCGAGTGATTGAATTTAACCATATATGACTTTTTTGTTAATTGATTTTCAAAAGTCAACTTTAAAGTTGTTTGTTATGACAATGTGATTGGGGTGGGCCATCCATGACGTCTAAGTTTGGTTAGTTGCCTAGGGAGAAAGTCCACGATCCATTATACAACTTGGGAAGTTTTCTTATTATAATATTATTTAGCCAATAATATTATAATAATTAAATATAAAAGCCAAAAAATAGTGTCCTGTCTCAATAATTTCACTCGACAAAGACACGTTTTATGATGAATATGTCGGCGATTGTGAGATGGCGTGGCGGGGCCATGTTGGAGTACTTCTACTTTCATTCATTTCCTGAATATTCCATTCACTGTTTTTGGCTCTTTACAAAATAGTGAAGGAAGGTAATTTTTAAAAGGGAATATACATTGAATATTGCAGATGTATAAATTGAAATTAGTAATAGTAGTTAAAAGGAAATGGTTGATAAGTGTGGGTATTTGTAGATTTTTGGTTAAATATTAAACATTGTATATTTGTATATTTTAAGTTATTATATGTATTCTTTTTTAATAAATGAGGTTTAAATATTTGTGTATGATAATTATTTAATAATATTTTTAGGTTTTGTTTAAGAAACAAAGTTGTTTGTATGTTGTGGTCTAATAGGCATGCATTCAAGATATGGGGTTATGAATATTTGTGAGCGTGTTTTTGATTGAAAGTATTCTAAAGATGTGATTTGGTAGAATTTTATGATGTGTTTTTATAGTCAAAATAATTATGGCAAGTATGCTTAAAACTTTTGTAGATTCAATAATTAAGGATAAAACTTGACTAAGTTACCTTATCAAACATTTGTCCAATGTGTATCCACTTAGCAAATATACAAAAAAGGGAAAGAGATACATAACTATGCCAATCAAAAATGAATTTAAGACTTGTTTGTTAATTGGACATGCCTCATAGACATGTATGTCAAATGTGTGACAATAAACTCCATATGTTGCATCTAACAATATGGTTGAAAGGGATGTGGTTTAGTTTTCAGGGTTATTGTTGTTAAGATGAAATGCAGCCTTTAGAGAGTGGTGTGATGAATCTCCTTCCAATTGATAAAATGGAAACACTCTTAGGCTATAGGTGACCTAAAACTTAGAGTGGATCTCTAGGGAGGGTTGGTTCCCCTAATGTAACACTTAAAATAACTTATTCTGATGTTGCTATAAGGAAAAGGGATGAAAGCTAAGCATAAAATTAAACCAAAAACTTCAAAAAAGGTGATACACAGAATGTTTGGTGATTTGAACCTGCTTAAGCATACACAATATGATTAATGAAGGCAACACAACATACACAACTCAAGATTTGATATGTTTTTGCATAAGTATTTAATAGAAAGGACTAAAGTTTATAACAACATTCAAAAGAAATGTCAAATGACTTGGATAATCAATATTATCACAAGATAAGATCAATCATTTCTTGATAATACATAGTACGTAACTATGAGAAGGTAAAAAAGGATGATTTTTTTATTAAGAAAAAGGTACATACAAATGATACACGTTTGTTTTTATAGTTGTGATCTCTTGAAAATCATTGATCTCTCTATTACATAACTTAGTTCTTACATATATTGAGAGTACATAACATCATGGAGAGAATATGGGGCATGTTTCCTTTAATAATTAATGATAACTCCTTGCTAGGGCACTAGAAAAGTTCTCCTAACCTGACTACCTCAAATTCTCCTCCAACTCCATCATGTTGGGCATACAAATAAAGCTTGCTAACTTTTATTTGGTAAAATCTTGAAACTTAGGCATCTTAGAAAATTTGAAAATATACTCCAACAAGGTTTGACAACTAGTCTTAATCTCCCTAGATACTTGCATGTTGGTCAAACTATTGTGACAGGTGTCTTGGAAGTGATAACTACTCTCCAAATAATCCTTGCATAAACATATGGCATGTATGTAATTGTTTCAACTACCTTGGTCAGAATAGGAAGATATTTTCTCCATTATAAAATGCAACTGTATCATCAAGTCTTCTTTAAGGCTTAAAAAAACCTTATCTCTCCCATTCAAGTTTCTTCCATTTTGAGCACTTGGTGGACAATATTGATATGCCTCAAAACCCTGAAATATATGCCCAGTATTAATGAAACTCTCTGCCTTAACCATATACTTTATTTTCCTTCATAAAACATAATCCATGATTATCTTAAAGACATAAATAACCACCATGAATTCTTGATGCCCTATCTTTCATAGGTTGTTATTCATTTTCTTTTTGATTGTGTAGATTTTCCTAATGTGTTATCATATAGTCTTAATACCATAAAATATTGGATACTAAGGCTATAGGTTCTTAAATATCAAAATATGCTTGACAATGGTCTAAAGAACCTTCAACTTATTCCTAATAGCAAAAAAAAATCTACAGGTTTGTCATATAACTGTCCTTTGTTTATATGGGACTATCCTTGGTTTCTTACCTATCTTGATGATCAAAACATGAATGAAAATGCTTGATTTATGTTGGGTGTCACTTCTATAGACTGTTAATTATGTCCATTGAATCCAAAAAATGAATCTTTTATGAGTTATTTATGATAAATTATATTTCTATGGATCTTTATCATGGTATTATTTATGTCTCAGACATGCATAAAGTTTATCCTTGAAGTAGAGACATGATATCCATGTTATTTGACTTGTGAATTACCCATTAGTACTTTTAGACAATATTATTTTCATAGAAGGGATGATGAAGTATTCTCATCATTTACTGTCATCTTGTTGCCTTGTCTTTGTCGCTTCATGTATATCACAAGAGCTCACACATGGGTTTAGAAACCTCAGTCACTTTAATAATGAGCACCATTGTATAAAATTCACACATTTTCTAAGTCTCTCTTTGCTTTTGATCCCTTGATGGTGTTTTCCAACACTTAATAGTGCTCCATACAAACTCTCATAGGATTTCTAAGAATTCTAGGGTTAACGAAGACCTTAAGCCTTAAACTATATTGGCTTCTTGTCATAGAGCTTCATAGACTATATACTTGTAACTATCATTTAATAGTTAACACAAATAGCCCTTCATCTATAACACTGTCTTTCATAACCTTGTCTTTATTGTGACTGACTTGTTCTCATACACTCTCCCTATAACACTAGTATGGACTCTTGAAACCATAAAAGACTATCATACAATCCTCTTACACCTTAATGCATTGAATCACACTATTATACATTATTCTAATACTTGACTTTTAATTTTAACACTATCGTGTACCTAGTGCATGGGTCTTCATTGCCATTTATTTTTCTTCTAAATGTTTAAAGTTCCTTGAATTTGTATGAGTAATTAATGCATTACTTATTACGTACTTTTTCAACTAGTACCAACTCCCCATGGTCCAGCCAACTTATTTCCTTCCCAATATGTGCATTTCATTATTATCTTTCCTTCATGTATTACAATTTTCAACAAATTATACACATCTTTCCACTCCTCTTGAAAATATCTTTTCTATTTGGTTGTTCTTTTCTTTTGTGCACTAAGATCTTCCTTTTCAAGTTCTTTAACATTTTATTCATTATGTTAAAAATATTTTCAAAATTTTAAGGTTTTAGGGCATGTGTTAAATGTTTTAATGTTTTTTGGATAAAACCATAAACCCTTTCTTTTGGCTTGTTACTTTATGTTTTTATTGATCAATGAATCTCTCAACCTATGATATAACATTTTAAGTTGTTCCTATGTGTCTTTCAAATCATTCGATGAATAGACCATCATTCATAGTTACTAGATTTACCTTTTTTGTCACATGTGCTAATAAAATCACTTAAGTCTTTTTTATGTTCCTAAAATAATGATCCCCACCATGGTCTTAGCTATCATCCACATGTAAAAATTCCATTGCATCACATTCACTTAGTCTATCACATTTTTAAAATTCCCAAGCCTTGTAAAGTTGTAATGTGTTATTGTGACATGTGATGCTACATGTCAAGTTCTTATTGTGTCACAAAGTCTCTTTGCATCATAATTTTTATATAAAAGAGCCACTTTGAGGTCCTATACTCACACACTATGTTGATACATGTCCCTCCATTGACATAAGTGGGCTTGTTCTACACATGGTTGTAAGATCACTTTAGAGGTGGCACAATACCATTGTAGTGCATGCATTTAGTTCATTGCAACTTTGGTTAAGCTTCTTTTCTTATAAAATGTGGCAATGTGACATGGTGCCTATTGAAAAAAGGTGAGGGAAAGCTATAACATGAACTTATGCAAGTGAATTCAAATCCAACTTTTTTATGTAATTGCAACATACATCACAATATAAAAATTGGAAAATAAAATATGACACCAGATTTATGTGGAGAAACCCTTTCGAGAAAAAACTCCACACAAGAAAATATGGAAAGTATATTATTAATCTTTGAATGAGAGTATACAAAAATACACTCCACTACTGATATTTTATCAACCTGATAACACCTATTACCTACAAGAGCTCAACATGAAGCTACCATCTCATGGCTCCAATTTATAGAAATTATGGGAGGTAAAACCACAAATGGTTTAAACCAAAAAAATACATACAAAACCACTTGAAAAAATCCATGCCCCCTTCTTGGACAACCCAAATACATAATAAAAGATTAAATGGAAATTTCAATTCTCCAACATGGATGCCTAGCCCATAGCCTATCCAACTCCTGACTTTTTCAGCGTTGTAATGACCTTTCTGCTCCCTAATGGAACACCAATGGACACCTTTTCTACTCTAATCTTGGGTTACCCATCCAAGACCTTTCAAATCAAAAAGTGGATGCCTAGAAAAGATATCTTATCCATTTTTTATGTGTAACCTCCAATGAAATTAAATATTCTCTATAAAAAATAATTATAACATGCCAAAATTTAATGAATTTCTCTATGTCCCCTAGAACACATTCCAAGGAATGTGGAGACATATAAATAACATGAGATTACAAGGTTAATGTCATATTATCCTAACATTCTCACACTTGACATTATACATTTTAATTACATCCAAGATATACAAATTGTAGACATGGAAAATGTACAAATTCATTTTGGCACACCTGATCCCGATTACTAACAACATTTCCTCTCAAATCAAATTCTCAGCATTTCATCACTTTCTATCCTTTAATTCAATAAATCACCATTTATTGGATTAAGTCTATCACCTCCTTTGATTAAATTAATCAGTTTAATTCAATTAACCCTACACTGTTGTTTAATTAAATAAATCATTTTATTTAATTAAAATCTCTAAAGTCCTCCTATTAAATTAAATAAATTAAACCTTATTTTATTTAATCTAACACATTCCTTCTTTATTAAATAAATCAATTCATTTATTTAATGAATCATTTCCTCTCAATTTCTGACTTAAATCAATTCATAAATCTAAGTCTAAATTGTCACATCACCTAATTCTTCATTAAGTTAATCAAATCCTTGATTAAGTTAATCCTTCTCACTAAAATTCTCTAGAGAATGCAACTTGCACAATAAATCAATTACTTTGATTTATTAATTCTCCTATTTTCCCTCACAAAGCATCAAAAAGGGAATATTCCTCTTTTGAATTCAAAAAGTCCAAGTGGACTTGGTCCTTCCAACAAGGCATTAAAAGCCTCTTACATGTCCTTGACCTTGAGCCAAGTGACATTAACTTCATTCCTTTTCCCTCTTCAACATGTCATTTCTCAAGTTTGAAATGCCACCTAATTGCATTTATTGGCACATTGGCCAAAACTTGCACATTCCTCATCCAATCACATTTGGACAAGTGGCACAATACCATTGGACTATCTTTTGTCCCACATTGCTTATTTCCACTATCTCTTCCAAGATTTGAATCTATAAATTGGAGACTCTTCTCCTCAATCTTCATCCACAAATCATATGCAAAGCTACTCTCTTCAAGTGAGAACTGATTTTGCTATCTTCATCCATACATTCCTATCATTTTGACATTTGCACCAAGGTTATGCTCAAATCTCTTTGGAGATTTGACCATTTCTTCATCAATCCACATTGCAACCATAGGAATTGGGAAAGGGCCAATTGCAACATATCATTGGCACCAATTCCCCCATAAGATCTTTAACTTATTTGCTTAATTAGGATTTAATTCAAGTTTCTTGCTTTATGTTCTTCATTTTCCTAATTTTAGCTTAATAAGTGGATTTCATGGGGAATCCTTCAAATCTTTACAAGCATTTTGATCTAACACTAACAATGTTTGACTTCTTTGTGCATTTGCAGGTTTAGGGGTTCACATTTTGGCGCTAGAAGGAGGGCTCAATGACATTTGACATGTTTTTCTTTCAAAATTCTATGGTTTTTTCAATTTTTTTGTTCATACACAGGAAACTACACCATGAACCAGACACGCGGCACTATATTGCACGGACTCATACGTGGCGTTGTATTGCATCGCACCTCCCGAAGCCCGTGGCACCATATAGCACCGCAACTGCTTCTCGCGCATCAAATTTGAAAATTTGCCGAACACAGCCACTTCCAAACTCCACTACGTGTAAAACTCCGCCGCACCCGCAGTCTCTATTTCTGTAGAGCACCATAGACAGTCAACCGTGTGACACTGTATAGCACCACCTACGTTTCTAAGCAACACTACACCTGTTAAGGAGCACCGCACTTGCTAAACTCTGCCGTGGGATTAGTCTAGTTTTTAAAAATTTGAATAAATTTTTTTAGTATTAACTTGGTTTGCTGTATTTCTTTCTTTTTACTCTCTATTTTTCTATTATTTTGTAGGATGGAGGAAAAGGGAGAAGTTCACCATGATGTTATCTTCCCAAACCCAAAGTGTTTCTAAACATTAAAAGTGTTCTTTAACACTTCTTGAGAAAATTTGTTAAAATCTTTGGCCTTAGGAAAACTAATTTTACTTTGGGCTTTAAAAAACGTTCAAATTTTCTTTTATATCATGTTCATTTTGTGCAAAGTGTTTCTAAACACTTAAGTGTTCTTCAACACTTTTTAAAGAACTTGTTAAAATATTTGACCTTAGAATACTAAATTTTCATTGGGATTTAAAAAGAAGAAACAAACTTTATTTTCTAAGGTTGCCAAGGGGCTAAAAAGAATTTTAGGAAAATACACTAGAGTTGGTTTGAAAGGTAATAATTGAACAAGGCAACTTCACACTTCATTTGGTGCTTTTAAAAAGAATTCATCATTGCTTTGAAGGTTAAAATGAACAAGTGTCTTTTATGTTTTGCAAACTTTTTTACAAATTAACATCATTAAAATGCATATGCACTTCTCTCGCGCTTTATAGCGATCTTGATAATCAAAAGAATTTTAGTGATATTAACTTGTCAAAAAGATTGCCTCCACATTTTGATTTGGGCACTTAAAATTGAACAAAGCATGTGAGTGCGAGCATAACATATTGTGGAGGTTTTCCCCTTTGTTTTTCAACAAAGGTTGTGTAAGCGACGGGATATGTTGGCTCACTTTTGTTTATCTTAGAGGGCCTGCCTTGTGGGAAAAAGTACTCACCCAAGGGAATGACCCAACTGGGAACACGCTAAAGCCAAGCGACTTCCACCTGGGATATAAGTGTGGATATTGGAACAAAGGCCAATATCACGAGGATTATTCTGATGAGATGGACAGCAATGGACTCTCGCCGATGTTGGATAATCCCCCACGAACGGAATGCCCGAATTAGAACCCCTTGTTTAGAAAAAGGCCAAAACCTTGTCTATCTTGTTGGTGCAAAAGGTTATGTCCTTTGAAGCCGCACCATGTAACATGTGGTCTTGTTGTGGAAATGGAAGGTATGCCATGGGAGATTCATGGGTACTAATGCTTGGCTGACCCGAATAAGTGAGTGTTGTGGAGGGGAGCCAGTGTGGTCAAGCATTTAGCCATTCGCACAGGATATATGCAGCTGGATTTATCCAAGTGGGAACCCAAAAAGGTATTGCCTCATCAACCTAGGAGTGTAAAAGTGCTTGGGAAAAACACATTGCTTGATCTTGAAAAAAATTTGAAAAACAAACATACACAAAAACCTTGTGGGAAACAAATACCTATTGATGAACTTGCCCACTCTTGCTTTCCCTAGGAATCACATTCCTAGAGGTTTCTAAGTGTACAAGTTCTACCATCATTTGTTTCCAATAAGGATAAACATAAGGAAAAATTTTCCCTATTTTCCTTGATTTCCACACAAAGGACCTTGTGGGATGAGAAAGAGAATGGGACACTAGACATATAGTTTGAAAACCTAAGCAAGCAAGTGTCTTGGATAAAAAGAACCTCATTTAACCAAGATAAAGAGACAAATTGAATTACACATGTGTTGTTTCCAATGATTTCCCAAAAGATTAAAATCCCAAAGCCAAAGTTCAAGAAAGTGAGTCTAAAAATCCATGAGCAATGCCTTGAGATGCTCTTTGAAGTAAGGGAGAGACTTGTATACAATTTCTACAAAAAAGCCTCAAGGAACAATCCCGCATTGTATGCATTTTATTGCCAACAAAATCTCGAACTTTTTGAAAGGTTTGCATTTCTCCCATAGGAAGTCTAGCATGTTCTTCAATACTGAGGTTTTGTAGAAAGAGTCCCATCTAGGTTAAGATTCAAGATCAAAGTTTTCATTCTCATCCATTCCTCCATCAAATCAAGTCTCATTTCATCATCAAACCTTTTGAGAACTCTAGAATCAATCATCACGCTAAACTTAGAGGGCTAAATCAACATCATCATACCTTGGCTTAACACACTTAGCCAACATAGTCTTAAACCATTGGAAAAATTTTCTTTGAGATAACACAACTTCTTAAAGTCTATTAGTTCTCAAACACATTGGCATAACACACTTTTTCAATTCATCCATTTGTGCAAGTTCCCTTAGGATAACACAACTTCCTAGGGAAAACAACTTCATGACAATCTTGTTTGACTTAATGCATCTAGTCAAATTATCATGATCCATCAAATCAAAAGCCCTTACGAGTTTAGCACATACATTCAAAAGTTCTCCAAAGGTTTCACTCACTCTCCCATCCATTTAACCCATCACCATTATCACCATCTTTGATCTTTTAGCTTCCCTAGTTCTTCTCTTTTGGACCTAAAGGATTAGGATCGAACAAATCCCTATTTTTTATGGTCCAAACAAGATCTCAATACAAGAAGGACATGGAGAATATCAGAGAAATATCAGCTTCTATGGACATGAGTCATTTAAACACGAAGTGAACCTAGCGGGATCAAGCAATCCCCCAAGCAACTCTCCCTTATCATCACAAAATCCTCAAGAGGAGAGTCATCAAGAGGACAACACAAATGAAGACATGGGGATGACACCAAATGAAATCATGGAAATGGTTCAAAATCCAGAGAACCACAAAATTGTTAGTGCTATGTTCAAATACCTAAATACGATAGCAAGAGGAGGGGTCATGCCCCCTCTCGACCTTAACACAAGCACTAGTACAGATACATCCCCATTGTCCAACATCAACCAATAAGTACCTTGCACCACATCAATCATCACACCAACCTCCTCGAATGTGAACAAGGGGAGTGCCATGTTCCAAGAATTGCAAAAACACCAGCCATGGATAATAAAGAAGCAATCATCACCCCCACACCGGCTACATCTATTCCAGAAAACCCATCTCACCCATATGTCCCACTCACATTTCAGAATCCCGCTGGCTCATCCTCATTTCACAGCACACCAGCCTATCAATTGAACATACCAATTGCCCCACCACATGAGGAAGTGGGCTTGTTTGGAATGACGGAAGCTATCAATCCTTTCTCTTTCCAAAGTGGTGCATCATCCCTTCCCTCACTTCCTTTCGCATCCACCTCACCTCTTGGAGTAGGTCTTCCACCTTTACCCATCAAAAATTTCTCCAATCCAAGCAATCCGACCACCACTTTGAACCCACTTCTTTTGCCCATATCCTCACAAAAAATCACAACTATTCCTGTCACCATGGTTAATGCATCTATTGGTCCTCAAGTCTCCCAAGGCATGCCTCCTCAAGGACCAATCATCTCAAACACCCCTCCGACAACCCAAATCACAATCACCACCACAATCCCTCCAACCACCATGATAGTTGACATGATTCCTGCTCCACCACCAATCCCACCGAAAGCCAACACAACAAATTCATTCACCACTCTAATCCAAACCCTCCAAAAGGCCAACCAACAAAGAGTACTCCAACAAAAGTAGCTAGCCCAAGCACAAGCTCAAGCCCAAGCTCAAGCCCAAGTGCAAGCTCAAGCCCAAGCTCAAGCCCAAGCCCAAGCGCAAGCTCAAGCTCAAGCCCAACAACAAGCTCAAGCTCAATACGAAGCACAATTGCAAGTGATCCACCTACAAGCCTACCAACAAGCCCTGTAAGACTTTCAGGCACAACACCAAGGTAAACAAAAAGCTTTATTGGCACAACAATAGCCCGACCAACAACAAGCATTGTTGGTGCAACAACAGCTAGACCAACAACAAGCGTTACTAGCTCAACAACAGATTGACCAACAACAGGCTTCATGGGAACAACAACAGATGGACCAATAACAATTGCTATTGGAACAACAACAACAAGATCAACAATAGGCATTGTTGGTACAAATGCTGGCTTACAAACAAGCCTTGAACGCTCAACCAAGCTTGCAGCAAATGCCCACTAGTACTCCTCCCACCATGCACACTCCCCAAATGCCTTATAACTCATTCATCCCACCCCCTGATCCAAGCAAATATGTCGCAACACAAATCAAACTGCTTTCACAGTAGGTATTAGACTTGCAAGCAGGAAAAACCACAAGGACACCAGGCAACTTGTGCCCTTATCTGTTCGATAGAAGTCTCACCATGGTACCATTCTCAAAGGGATTCGAGATCCCCAAATTTGATAAATACAATGGAATGGGAAACCCTGAAAACCACGTCAGGGAATTTCAGGTGCACTGCATGGAAGTCACATATTACACGTATATAATGCGACTCTTCCCCTGAAGCCTGACTATTCCAGCTATGGAATGGTTTTCTCACCTACCCACGGGCATTAAAACATTTGAGGAAATAGTGGAGGCTTTCCTTAAAAATTACGCTTTCAATATGGGTGCGGATGTTAGTTTAGAAGAACTATCTGCACTCAAACAAGAAAAAGGAGAGTTATTCACATCCTTCTTGCAAAGATGGTGATCCAAGGCCAATCAGAGCAAGTGGACTATGCCAAAAGAACAACAAGTCTGCACCATCATAGCCAACCTTGATAAAAACTTGGCATTTTACTTGAAAATGCAGTGCATCACATCATACGATCAATTAATTCCAAAGGCGCTCAACATTGAAAGAGCCCTTATGGTGCGAGAAGGTGCACCAACATTCACTCCACCGCAGGATAACCCTTCATCTAACAACTACAATGATAAAACTTGAAAATGGTCGAGGAATAAAAATATCACAAACGATGACGTGGTCGACACTAAGGTAGTCATCAGTGCTCCTAAGCAAAATACCCAAAACCATCATCAACCACAAAATCATAATCACAACAATGTGCAGACTAATGCGGTAGTAGCATAGTCACAACCACCTTCCACCAATCAAGTCAAAAATGTGGGTAATGAAGGAGGACCACCTCCCCGCAACAAGTTTCCCCCCAAGAGGAAGTTCACAGCCCTTGGTGAATCGATTGAGTCTATCATGAAGAAACTGGTCAAAGAGAACCTAATCAAGATCTCTAACTCCAAGCAATACACGGAGCCCATGACCAAACCACTATGGTACAATGAGAATCTCCTTTGTGACTTTCACAAATTCAAAGGACACACCACCACCAATTGCATGAGACTCAAAAATATCATCCAAGACCTCATCGAGGATAAGGTCATCAACATCGAGCAACCAGCCGAAAACCAAGACCTGAAAATCTACATGAATCCGATGCTGAATCATAACCAAGGGAACAATCAGGGAAATAACCAAGGGAATAATAAGGGTAAACAAAAGTATGCTAGTGCTAATCTAGTATACAAGGAAATAGTTGGATGTGTCAATGAAATGGTCATTGTCATAAATATCAAGGGAGCCAACAATGATTGTGGAGTCACCACACGAGGCAGAAAGGTTACCATTGCTAGGGCACGTACTAAGATCCCCATTACCAACACAAATGCCATCCCCTATGATTACAATGTAATTGACCAGCTGGAAAGAACACCCGCACAAATCTCCATCATGGAATTACTAAAAATCTCCACTGCCCATAGACAGATCTAGGATGAAGCACTAGCTGCGTCTACCGTTGCTACCACCCTTAACATAGAGCAATTTTAGGCTATGGTGGGTAACATCGTTACCCCAAATCTCATCACATTTTCAGACCAAGGTTTCCCCCCGCAGCCATCTCATAACTGCGCACTCCACCTCCAAGTCCTAATCCATAAAAAGAAAGTCAAACAAGTCCTGGTAGATGGTGGTGCAAGTGTTAATATTTGTTCGCTAAAACTCATAAAAAAATTGGGATTCACTGAGGATTCCATCAATAAAAACAAAAGCATCATGATAAGAGCATATGATGACTAGGAAAGAGTGTCTCAGGGCACTATCAAGATCCCCATCCAAGTGGGGCCAACAACCATGGAAACAACCTGTGAAGTTCTTGACCTTGATCTACCATACAACATCCTCTTGGGACACCCATGGATACATGGAATGAAGGCAGTGGCCTCAACCTATCACTAGTGCATTAAGTTCTCATATCAAAATGAGGAGGTTACTATACATGGGGATCCCGAACCTTTCGCCTATTGCAAAAACTTGGAAGCCGAGTTTTACAAGATCCCTCAAGTACCTAAAAATGATGAAGGACCATCCACTTCATACATAGACCCAGCTAATCTCGCCTCCATTTCTGTGACAGAGACACCCGCCATCCCCGACATATCCGAGATCAAAAACATGATACAGGACAATGGATGGGGCGATTATAGAATGAAGAGAAATGATTTTGTTGTAGGAGAGTTGCCACAATCTCCTAGGTCACGTGGGCAACCACAATTGATTCAAACACCTGTTCGCACTAGAACGAAACCCTCTGGATTCCACCATTGGGGGGATCTCAGTTAGGAGAATGTGGACAAGGAGGACATCACAAACACTCTATACCAAGATGAAAGACCCACTCCCACCCTACCCATGGAGGAAACAAATAGAGGGTTACAAATGATGTTCGGCATGGGCTATAACAGGAATGAAAGCCTAGGAAGAAACAGTGATGGATGGTTGGAGCCCATCATTGTGGAAAGAAGGATGTGAAACATTGGCCTCGGCTATACTCCTTTGAGTATAACTGTACGTGGTAGAGGTATGCCCAGAAGAGCAATCCGGTCCTCTCCTTAGGTAACAACAACAATCCCTAGACCACCCGTTTGCTTAGGGATCCCACTTGATAATTACACCTTTGACGTTACCGATGTGTTTGCTAGTAGTGATGATGAGGATACTATAGCAAGTCTCCCTAGGATTTTTTAGGAGTCCACCTTGTTAATGATTAGTGTCTCACCCACTGAGCCAATCCAATGAACCCACCAAATCCACTTAGTGTACCCTCAACTCATCGATCACGACCAACGGGGACCGCTAATTCTAGACTCATTCAAAAATGATGAGGCTCTCTCAAAATTCATGGGACTAAGGGATACAATCCCATGCGGAGTTCACAAGGCTAGATTCAACATCACACTGGACACACAAGCATACTATGGGGAGACGATTGAGTCCTTTAATCACAAAAGAAAAATATTGAGAATAAGCTCAGAGTTATTGAGTGAAAACCACACTGTGGCACTCTCTAACCATAAAATAGTTAAAATAAAGGACACATCCGATGGTGAAAACCTCCCCGAGGCACCAGAGGGTGAAGGATTCAATCTCCCCCTACTACTCTACACTAGGAGAAGTCAGCAGTATTGGTAGAACAGTGCAACCCTGTCAACCTGGGAATAGAAACAGAGCCACAAATCACATTCTATGCCCAAACACTTCAAATAGAGGAACAATAACTATTGGAAACATTCCTAAAGGAGAGAAAGGTAAATTTTGTGTGGACCTATGTAGACATGCTAGGCTTGGACCCTGAAGTAGTAGTTCATCATTTGGCCGTTTACCCCAGAGCAAAACCAGTCAGACAAAAGCTAAGGAAGATGCACCCACAAATAGCCTTGCTTGTAAAGATTGAGCTGCAGAAACTTCTGGATGTTGGCTTCATACGCCCAATCGACTATCCAGAATGGGTATCAAATCTCGTACCGGTCTCAAAACCAAAAGGAGGCATCTGCATCTACATTGATTTTAGAGACCTAAACAAAGCATGTCCCAAGGATGACTTTCCACTACCCAACATTGACATGATAGTGGATATAATGGTCGGACATGAGATGCTCTCCCTAATGGATGGTTTCTTGGGGTACAATCAGATAATGATCACAAAAAAAGACCAACACAAGACAGTATTCACATATCCTTGGGGCACCTACTACTAGAACGTAATGCCATTTGGGTTGAAAAATGCAGGAGCTACATACCAAAGAGCCATGACATTAATCTTCCACGACATGATCCATAAAACAGTCAAAGATTATGTAGATGACATACTGGCTAAATCAAAGAAGAGACAAGACCATATAGCAACTCTAAGTGTTATCTTTGACAGGCTTGAACAATATAAGGTTAGACTCAACCCGAAGAAGTGTGTCTTTGGGGTACAATTGGGAAAGCTGCTAGGATACATAGTTTCAATGAGAGGAATAGAGGTGGACCCTGCAAAGGTAAAAGCAATCCTTGAAATGGAAGCACCAAGAACATTAAAACAACTAAGAGGATTGCAAGGTAGACTCCAGTCCATCCGAAGATTCATAGCACAACTGGCAGATAAACAGATTGCCTATTCACACCTAATTCACAAGGGAGTAGCTTTCAAATGGGACGACAAATGCGAGAAAGCATTCAGCAAAATAAAAGAATATCTACTTACACCACCTGTGTTGATGCCACCAATTGTGGGGAAACCCTTAATCCTATACATCTCAGCAACAACATCCGCCCTAGGGTCCCTTTTAGCCCAACATGATGAAAAGGGAACCAAGAGGGCTATCTACTACATCAACAGAACAATGGTGAGACACGAGCTCAATTACACGTCAATAGAAAAAGCTTTCCTAGCACTGGTATTTGCGGCTCAAAAATTCAGACACTACATGCTAGCGCACCAAATCAAGTTGAATTCCAATATAGACCCTCTAAAGTACCTATTGTCAAAAGCAATGCTTATAGGTAGAATGGCTAAGTAGGTAATGATATTATCTGAACATGATATCGAGTATGTAGAACGAAAAGCCATAAAAGGACAATTCATTGCAGATCAGCTCTCAGAAGCTCCCCTCTACACACATAACCCGCTCATATCAGAATTCCCAGATGAATCCCTTTTTAACCTTGGTGCAGTAGACCACTAGAAGTTATACTTTGATGGCTCTCAAACAACATGGATCAGGAGTTGGTGTGTTCTTCATTACGCCACAAGGAGAATACATACCTAGATCATACAAGATGGCATTCCCTTGTACTAACAATATTGCAGAATACGAGGCTTTGACCATAGGCCTCAAAATTGCAGCAGAATGGCAAATCATGGCATTAAAAGTCTATGGGGACTCGCAACTTATCATCAACCATGTCAACGGTGAATACCAAATGAAGGATGATAAGCTTGCACCATACAAAAAGGTGGTTGAAAGTCTAACAGAATCATTCATTAACATCATCTTCGAGCAGATACCAAGGACAAACAACAGATTTGTTGATGCAATGGTGACAATTGGATCCTTATTGGACATCCCTCACAATGTCTCAAAACATGAATTCCTCGTAGAGCAGCTTCTCGTACCCACATTTGACGTACTAGAGTCAGAATACGCGTGTGAACTCATTGGTCCTGGTGATCTTTGGTATCATGATATATACACCTACCTAAAGTTAGGAATCCTCCCCACTGACATCACTCTGAACCTAAAATGCACTTTTGTCAAAAGGACTTCATGATTCATCATCCTAGGGGAGACCCTCTTCTGTAGAAGTACCGAAGGAACCTTGCTACATTGTTTAAAACTCGAGGAAGCCTTGACTACTCTAACTGAGGTACACAATGGCACATGCAGGTCACACTCAAGTGGTATGACATTGGCTAAAAGGTTGTTGAGAACAAGGTACTACTGGCCGATGATGGAAAGAGAGGCACACAACTTTGTCAAAAAATGCCTACAATGTCAACAGCATGGAGACCTTATTCATGCACCAGCTCAAGAACTGCATCCCATTGTTACACCTTGGCCCTTTTCATAATGGGGGCTCGATCTCATTGGTAAAATATCACCCACCTCCTCCAATGGCCACAAGTTCATCATCACCGCCACCGAATATTTCACAAAGTGGGTTGAAGAAATTCCCATGACCTACATCATGGGAAAACAAATATCCAAGTTCATCCTGAATTACCTCATTTGGTGATACGGTGTTCCCCAATTCATTATCTCTAATAATGGGACGCCCTTCAAAAATTAGGATGTCCATGAGTTGTGTGAAAAATTCAAGATCCAACATCGTTTTTCCACTCCATACTATCCACAAGGAAATGGCCAAGCAGAAGCTACAAATAATACCATTTTGAAAATCCTCAAGAAAACAGTCAATGACTCTGGTCATGACTGGCATCTACAACTAAATCCCGCCTTATGGGCCTACCACACTAGCATCCATACTCCAATAGGCCCCACCCCATTCTCTCTGGTCTACGGATCAGAAGCCATCCTCCCTATTGAGATCAAGCTCCCGTCACTAAGGATATCACTGCAAAACCTCATCACAGATGAAGAATATAGGGTAACAAGACTCAATGAGCTAGAATTACTAGATGAAAGGTGCATGGATGCTCTTAATGATCTACAAGTGTACTAGAATCGCCTAAAAAGGAGCTACAACAAGAAGATCAGACAATGCACTTTCCAAGTTGGTGACCTCGTGCTGAAAGAAAACCAAAAGAATGTGCCAAATCCAGATACAAAGGGAAAGTTTGAGCCCAACTGGTTGGGACCCTTTATCATCACTGCAAGCTACAAATCAGAAGCATATCAGTTGTCGACACTAGAAGGAGAGCCCTTGCAAGAGCCCATGAACAATTCACACCTCAAAAAGTTTTATGCCTAAATCTTGCAAGGTATAGAACCAAAAAATACAAAAAACAATCAGAAAAAGTCCTAGAAAAATGGTTACCTTGGTGAAAATCTGGCAAACAGGCACCAAGTGTAAATAAAGCACCTTCCCCATCTACTAGGATCTGCACGACTCATTCCATCACTCATTCATCCACTCATCCGCTTGCATCCATACCATAGCCTGCGTTGGTGTCTACACCATATTCCACCATGGAACTGCTTGGCATTTCTAAGGTCAGTATGTCCTACCTTTATCGAAGTAGTCTATCGTACCACACTAGGGGCATGTTCTCACAACATCAGATCAGATTCATGTATATTCTCATGATCTTTTTCAAAAATTCATCAGAAAAAACCAAAAAACATTCAAAAAATCATGCGAAAATTCAAAAACATCCAAATCATTCAAAAATTCAAAAACATGTCGAAACATTCAGAAAATCTTCAAAAATTCATCATTGAGTCTTGTCAGTTTTCACCTTGTTGAACTACGTCATCTCTGAGCTTGAACGTAGGAAAGGTTGATCTTTGGTCATCCCCCAAGACAGTTAGGGTCAGTCCTTAGCGTTCATCGCATTGGCAATCAGTTTGCCCATCTAGTCTACATCTTAAGTCAATCCTTTAAGCAGTAAAAAGGGGGGCAACCTGTTTGTCCATCCATCTTTTCATTAAGTCAAATGTGTCTTTAGTCAAACTATGTGGTCTCTGCATGTATAATGTAGGCAAGGCTAATCTATGGATCATCTCCTGAGACCCCTAGGATAGGTCTTTAAGTTAGTCTGTTCGTCATAAATCTTGAAAATACCAAAAATAGCCTCAAAACATTTGAAAAAATCCAAAATTGTGCATCCATTTCATCTCGCTTTCACCCGTGAACGTCTCACTCATAATAAATTCAATTGTCACTTTCACCCTTTGCTGAGTCAGTCAAAAGCAAGTTTAGCAAGTCTCAAAGTGAACACCTTAATCATCAAAGTCTCAAGTCTAGAGCAGTAAGAAAGCAAGTTAGTCACCTCAGAGTATCAATAGCTTATCACCCAATCGGCCCCATTAAAACCCTTATCACTAGATGTCCTAGGATGAAGCTTTCCTATGATGGACATAAGCATCAGGTAACCCTCATAGTACTTAGTCTTGGCTAGCAGTATGAAGAACATTCGCTTGTTTATTTACTCTACTTTGGTCTCTTTTGACTTATCTTATTTTGTGCTCATCCCAAGGACCTCTCGATGATGCCTAAACAAAACAGGTTTAGAGAGAATGGAATGGGGCAATGATCATTATCTTTTATCTTCTATGCTTGTGGGATACGCTTGTAAAATAACTTAGTTATGCATGTTTTCTTTGGTTTGTAGGGAGGATATTTTAAGTATCTTGTTGACCACATAAGAAAGATTGCTTTTTTGTGTTTTGGTCCAAGATATTTAGAATGTCTGAACTACATCCTAAATAAAGTATGAATGCTAAGTGTGAACAAGAATACTCCTATCTGATTTTCAAGTCAAAGTCCATCACACTAGGTACAATGCCATCCTGGTTCTTAATACCTCGATGCATCGTACCTATGTGTGTTATCAAACATAACACAATTGACCCTTTGAAAATCTCAATTCCTATATGCAAATGTAAAATCACCATCATCATCCTCACTAACTCATTAATTCTACATTTCTTCTACCTTCTTTCCACACTAACATGGTATTATAATAGTAATCAAAACATCGTCGATGCATACATCCTGTATCCACTAGATAGTTAACATCAGAAGAGCGTTATATCATATCAATATCTTAAGTTATGAGGAATAATATAAATTCGTTATTCTAAACATCTTAAGACATCATTACATCATACATTATCATCTGTAACCATTACCATTACCATTTGCATCCATTACCATCATTAATACACATTACATCATTTAAAGCATACAAAATATAAAAATAAATGCATTCATTACATACACTGCATCACATGAACCATAAGGATAGAAACATCTCATAACATCACATATTTGCATTCACATATTTGCATGTACATCATAAAAAGATGAATCATCTCATATATATCATCAAAAAATCACTGTTATGATACAGAATTGGATCAGGTGTCCATCGGATACATAATACAATAAGGCCAAAATACAGCAGCCCGTATATCAAAAATGAAGCAAAACTATCCTATGATAAAAAAGGGGGCGAGCTTTGCTAGTTGTTGCCCTCCCCATCCTGCCTCTCACCATGTGCCTCTGCTGGTCACCTCCCCATCTACTATGAAAAGTTTGGCACTCTGCGGTTGGATGGTACTACCTGATGATAATGATGCTGATAATACTCGACCTCTCTGATAGCATCCCTGTAATCCCGGATATCAACTGATCAGCCCCAAGATGTGGAAGCAACACTCTCTAACTATCGCTGCCTACCCACCTCTTGATCCCTCTCGGATGATGCACGATCTCTCTCTGTTGTTAGTGTGGCAACTTGTTGTCGGGCCTCATCCCGCTCAGCTGTCAGAGCCTGCACCTGTCCCTATAACTATTGAATCAGTATATCGTGAGCATCAGGCTGCCCTACTAGTGGTCCTGCCAATGGTGCTATCGGCTGCTGCTGTGCTAGCACATGTGGTTGCTCATCCTGCCCTACTGCATGCTATGCGGGATCCCTCAGAGGTGAGTACTGAGGAGGTGGTACACCTCCCCGACCCTTGCTTGCTGATCTACCCCTGTGTCTACGTCGTGGGACAATTGCCCCTTGAACTGTCAATCTAAGGGGAGGTCTAAACCAAGCCCTATAAGCTAGAGTGACCCCTGCATCTACCGGCCCCTGATCATATTGCCATGGCCGAGCCACCAACTACCTAAATGAGGTCACCACCTCGATTTTCGAGATGGGCTGGCCCCATGCTGTCTCCCTAGTAGTACGTGCAAAGATGGCCACATACTGGTCATCGAGTTTGTCCTGTATCTCCCCGAACTGACGAGCAACCCTATCTGGAAGGTACCTCTCAATCATGGTATGCTCTCAGCCCTACATCAGCTTGTCCTATCGAGCAAAGAAGAGTTGTTGGACATCATCTCCCCATGGACCAATATCCATCCATGGTCTCAAGACGAACTCTCTCATCTTATCGAGAACTCACTGCCAGTGCGGAATACCACTCGCGCCAGTAAATGAAAAGTGCATCAATGCCCCACCGTACCGCCAAACGAGGGGATCATCTATCTCCAAAGGAACTGGTGTGATGTCTAGATGAAGCACTGAGATCCTCTCCCATCCCCACACATGCAGCAAGGTGCCTCCTACCCCAATGGACCTGCTGTCTAAGTAGACAAACTCATGAATATCCCTATAAAGGGACGCTAGTAGTACTGGTCCCCAAGCAAAGCACTCCCTCTGATGAACCATCTAATCCCATGCAAGTCCCCATGCTAGACTGAAGTATCGGCCCTATCGATCAGGTACTACAAGGCCTGAGATAATAGTAGCAATAATGAGTCGGTAGTGTGCACACGGTCATGATATAGCTCGAGGTCAATCTGACCATTGCAAAACTCAATAACATCCATCTGCATCACTCTATAATAGGCCTCTTTGCCAGCATCTAGATCATAGATGACTCGGGTCCCATGAATGGGCAATCGGAGGATGCACCATATGTCCTCAAGTGTGATAGTGGCCTCGCCAGTAGGCAGATGGAAGGAGGAGGTGTCAGTGTGCCATTGCTCTGCCAGAGCCATAAGCATGCCTAGGTGAGCCCGAATAGGAGGGGCATATGCAATGTACCAGAGGCCAATGGCACCAAGGTCCTCTTGGACTAGCTTAGGCATAGCCCCTAATCTACTAAGCACTGGCCATCGATGCTCCCATGAATAGAGTACACCAGGCTCCTCCTGCACAAGGAAGGTTGTCGCGTTAGGAAAAAATAAAGTTTTAAAGTCAAAATATGCCTCAAACTGGCAAGTGCGGCGCTGTTTACTAGTGCGACGCAGTTTGGGAAGTTCCAAATTGCACTACCGCGGTAGGGTTTGCCATTTTAGCAGTTACAAAGTGACCTGCGTGGTGCACTTTTCATATGTGGTCTTGTTTGACGCAAACCCTAAGTTCCTAACCATGTCACACGGTGAAGAATGGACATGCGGCGGACTTTCAGCCAACCAAATGCCAATTTGCAAACTGCTCTGCGTGGTGCACTTCACATATGCGGTGCAATATGGGACCGCGCAGTTGCGATAAGACACTTTTTGCGGTGCCATATGGCACCACATAGTTTGAGCAGAGCCTTAACCCTATTTAATGCATGTAAAATAATAAAATTAAAAGATAGACAGGGGTACATACCACAGGTCCTGTGCTGACTGGCCACTGATGTGTCTGAACCCTCTCTGTCACGTGCCTGGGAAGCTATCATTGTGCCCTTTCCACTCAAACTCAGAGCTAAAATTTGAAGTTTTCTAAAGGCTAAGATTGCAAATGAATTGAAAATGACCCCTCATGGTCTATTTAAGCCTGAAAATTAGGGTTTTTGGACCTAATTTGACCTCCCAGCTTGGGTTTTGGTCCCTTGAGCCTATCTTCGTCCAACTGAGAGTTGTTTTGCGTCCCTTCTGGCACTTTAAAGTAGTTTTCTGGCATTTTGGGGCATTTCTAGCTTATCGGGCACCTGTCATCTTTTTCACGAGACCATCCAAAAATCCAAAATTTTCATCCGGTCTCTCAAGGGGGCAATATCTAGTAATATCCTTCTGCTGGGGTAGCAGTGGGGCATCTAAAAAATTCAAAATCTCGGACCTTCGATCACAGCAATTTATTCTTTGAATCAAAGCAACAAGTACATTGCTTCAAAGAGGGGCAAAATGTAGACATGGAAAATGTACAAGTTTGTTTTGGCACACCTAATCCCGATTACTAACAATGTTTCCTCTTAAATCAAATTCTTAGCATTTCATCACTTTCTATCATTTAATTCAATAAATCACTATTTATTGGATTAAGTCTATCACCTCCTTTGATTAAATTAATCAATTTAATTTAATTAACCCTACATTGTTGTTTAATTAAATAAATCATTTTATTTAATTAAAATCTCTAAAGTCCTCCTATTAAATTAAATAAATTAAACCTTATTTTATTTAATCTAACACATTCCTTCTTTATTAAATAAATCAAATCATTTATTTAATGAATCATTTCCTCTCAATTTTTGACTTAAATCAATTCATAAATCTAAGTCTAAATTGTCACATCACCTAATTCTTCATTAAGTTAATCAAATCCTTGATTAAGTTAATCCTTCTCACTAAAATTCTCTAGAGAATGCAACTTGCACAATAAATCAATTACTTTGATTTATTAATTCTCTTATTTTCCCTCACAAAGCATCAAAAAGGGAATATTCCTCTTTTGAATTCAAAAAGGCCAAGTGGGTTTGGTCCTTCCAACAAGGCATTAAAAGCCTCTTACATGTCCTTGACCTTGAGCCAAGTGACATTAACTTCATTCCTTTCCCCTCTTCAACATGTCATTTCTCAAGTTTGAAATGCCACCTAATTGCATTTATTGGCACATTGGCCAAAACTTGCACATTCCTCATCCAATCACATTTGGACAAGTGGCACAATGTCATTGGACTATCTTTTGTCCCACATTTCTTATTTCCACTATCTTTTTCAAGATTTGACTCTAGAAATTGGAGACTCTTCTCCTCAATCTTCATCCACAATTCATATGCAAAGTTACTCTCTTCAAGTGAGAACTAATTTTGCTATTTTCATCCATACATTCCTATCATTTTCACATTTTCACCAAGGCTATGCTCAAATATCTTTAGAGATTTGACCATTCCTTCATCAATCCACATTGCAATCATAGGAATTGGGAAAGGGCCAATTGCAACATATCATTGGCACCAATTCCCCCATAAGATCTTTAACTTATTTGCTTAATTAGGATTTAGTTCAAGTTTCTTGCTTTATGTTCTTCATTTTCCTAATTTGAGCTTAATAAGTGGATTTCATGGGGAATCCTTCAAATCTTTACATGCATTTTGATCTAACACTAACAATGTTTGACGTCTATGTGCATTTGCAGTTTAGGGGTTCACAGCCCCCACTTTAAAGGGCTGATAACACCATACTATGAGGAATTACTCTAAAGTAGCAAAAAGATGAAAAGGAAAAGAGGGTTGCCTCCAAAAACACATAAGGGATCTAGGAATTTAAGGTCAGTATGTGTCTTTTCTATAGTGATATTAAGGATATTAGAACTATCATTATTCCTTAAATAAACACAAAACTAGAAGAATGAAACAAAAAGAGTGACAAAAATAAAATCCTTTTGGGTCAACATGGAAAGAGACATAGAGTGTCTTGATGCCTTGTGTCATCCCGTAAAGGAAAACACAAGAAAAAAATGAAAAGATAAATGAAAAGGTGAAGAGCTTATGACATAGAGAAAAATGAAGGTTCAAATAGAGAAATGCAAGAAGAGGGAGAAACATCAAAAAAACATCACGGGGGATCACAATACGCACATGCAAGTAAAATAAAAAAGAAAAATAAAGAGACTAGTAAGGCACATGTAGATAAACCATTCAATAGGCCATCTGCATCCTAGTCTTGTATAGTATATGAGGAATGCAAATAACTAGCGAGAGGGATCACAACAATTGTTGTACTAGGAGAATCACCAAGTTCAGCACATGTTGAATCACTCACTTTAGGAGGATCATCATGGTTGTTATCATTAAATCTCATGGATGAGGAAAATAATACATTCAACTCATTATGCACTTCCTCATCAATTTTAGCCATTTCCTCATCGTCATCCAAGTTAACCACAACAGGAGGACAATGATAATATCCATAGAAGGTTTTGATCCTTGTTGTGTAGAATTTACAAGCTTTTGTAAGAGAGGAAGCTCGTCATTTATTTCTTCTATCAAATTCAGATTTTTATTTTCAATATTGTTCTCACACTCATCTTTCAAGCAATAGAATTACGCCTATGCCTATGCTCTCCAGCATTACAATTCCTTTTATCATGGTTTTCAAATTGTTTTTGTGCAGGAGTGTGTTTATCAACAATAGGTTCCTTTTCTTCTTGCGATGGAAGAACAAAAGAAACCATGGAAAGTTGTTCAACCACTTTCTCTTTTGCTTTATTATTTTTTTTTGGTGGTAGATTAGGACTTTTTTGGTTTTCTCTAGGTCTCTTGTAGGAAATATGTAAGGGTTTATTCATGGTTGGGTCTTGGTTTGTTGGAAGGGATTTAGGCTCAACATTTTTTTATTTAGGTGGTGGAGGTTCAAGAATGGGTGAACATTCGATCATGGGTGGAGGAAAGTTTTCAAGGGATAGTTTTGTTATGCATTTTTCTTGGAAATTTTGGTAGGATAGGAAAAGGAAGTCCTCATGTTGCATTATAGGTTCCATGGGCTTAGGCAAAAAATAATATAAGGAGAAATTTCCATAGGAAGATGGGGGTCTAAAGCCACTATGGTTTATGGTGAATATTTCATTGCCAATTGGAAATTTTAAGCACGTATGGATAACAAATGGGACTGCATTCATGGAGCAAAGAAATTTATATCCTAACTTCACATTAAATTGGTCCAAGTTAGATATAATAGAGAATTATACATTTTATTTCTTTGGTCCTACTTTTAAAGGGAGTGTGATCGAGCTCATCATAGGACAAGAAAAACAATCATGTGTTTTGATCCATTTTTTTGGTTTATCATACTATCTTGAGTGAGTTCATGCACATATAAGATTTCTTCTGTGATCATATTCTCTCCACATATGAGATCAATTAAAATCCCTAGAGTGGGCTTATTATTGATTATGTCGTTTATGTAAAGAAGACCATCAGGTGCATGTTTAATTGCTTCTTTTGAAGAAATAGTAATGTTAATGGTTTTCTATTTATGAGGCTTGATGCCAATCACTCCTATCATTCTATCAATAGGACTTTGTTCATTAGTATCCATCAGAATCTGGTCATCATTGTCCATAGGAATTTGTTCATGATTGCTCTTATTTTCATCATCTTTGTCAACATTCATCACATCAGGCTTAGTTTTGCTAGCCTTAACAAATGAAATATTATGGTTGGGCATGTGATTGGTAAATATTTAAAATTTTTAGTTGGGAGGAGACATAGAATTATTACCTTTGTCATTCCCACCTCTAATTAGGATATGATTGGAATCAATGAGGTCTTGCACAATATGTTTAGGAGGCTTGCAATATTTTGTATCATGTCCTTTTTCTTGGTGATAAGCGCAATAGACATTGTGTCTAAAGCTCAGAGATAATGTTTTGCTAGGGTAAAGGGGTCGAATGGGAGGTAAGGTAAGCATGTTTTTGTGGAGAGTGTCAAGTAAGGGAGTAAATTTTCTTTGTAGATCTCCAAATATATAAGGATTACTCTTCTTTATAGTGGCTACTTGGGTATCAATGGCTTTGGTAGGTTGAGAGGTGGATTTTAGTTGAAGGAAATGTTTAGTTTGTCTTTTAAAAGATCGATAAGTGTGTTGGATTGAAATTTAAAAATTTTTAAGATGGGTAGGGGTAGCTTTTTATTCACTAGCACTTACAACATTTTGATAATCTCGAAGGCCAATGCATAAGTGCATGAAGCAATGAAATTTAATCATAGCGAGCTTGTCCCTTATCTTGTTTTTTAAATTTTATATGAACATATTTTTAAGGTTGGAATCAAGAATCTTGACACTAATTTGGGAATAAAGCAACTGGTAGCGTGAAATAAAGTTAGTGACTTTTTCACCCTCATTTTTCTTGTATCTCATCAAATGATCCAATGTAATTTTAGGATCCATGTGCAATTATAAATGGTTAATAAAGGCCTCAAAAATTTCATTGAATGAACAAATTGATTTGTTTGATAATGCAAAAAACTAGTCCAAGGAAATGTCTTTCAAGGATAGGGGAAAAAGTTTAGCCAAAAGCTTGACTTCAAGGATAAAGTCACTACAAAAAGTACTGAAGGTATTAACATGATTAGTAGGATCTCTATTTCCTCCATATTTCTCAAATCTATGGATCTCTATACTTTGTGGTACCAGAGTTCTCAATATTTCCAAGGATAATGGGTTACTTTTGACATAGTATGAAGGTGGACCATTTTGATTTTGATTTATGGTAGAAACTTTATGTTGAAGGGATGGAAATCTTTGTGAAAGGTGGTTAATGATAGGATAATTTCTTGTGGTGTGAGATGGAGGTGAATATGGTGGTGGTGTGTATCTATTGGAAGGACAAATGAATGAATTTCTTATGGGAGGAGATATGAGATTAGTCGCCACATAGGTATAAGGAGTACTAGTGGAAATGTGTGAGGTAGGAAGGATATTACTAGTTGGTTGCATCTTTGTTATCACTTGAGGAGTGGTATAGGTGGGAATGGATGTTATGGTTGAAGAGGGAGGAGATTGATTTCCTCCTTGTACATTGTTTGAAGTTTGAGAACCATTAGTAGTGGGAGGAAGGTTTTTTCCAAAGATGTGAGTTATGTTAAACACCACTTCCAAGTTTCTTCATGACTTTCCATCATGCAATGAATACTATCTATAGCAAGTATAATAGTGTTAGAAATTTTTTTAGTACTCACACTATCTTGTAAATGGGCTAGGTCTTCATGTATTTTCATTATGTTTTCTTGAGGAATATGATCAACCATTGTTTGAACACTTGGCATAAAACTTTAAGGTAAGGTAGGCATGGAAAAAGAGGTTTCAAAGCTATGGTACATACCTAGTGAACTAGTTCCAACACCAAAAGTAAGAGAGCTTGATAACCCAAGATCCACAACAAGTGTTTTATCATAGGATGCCATGAGTCTCAAACTTTTTCTAACCACAATATTAGAAGTAGGACACCAAGTACTACAGCTCATACAAGGAATAAACCACAAAAATTTCAATTAAAATAATATCTTATGCTTGCAATTAAACTTGAAATGAAAGAAACTGGAATAACAATAATTCTGGAAACTGAAACAAAAAATTGAAAGTAGTCCATAGAAATGTGTAATTTAAGCAATTATAGACCCTGAAAACTAGAGAGTCAAAGTCAACAGGGACTAAGAGGTAAGTAAGGGAATTTTAGTCCTCTTGGTGAGATTCTAAAATTCTAGGGAGTGAAACAAACATCAAACATCGAAGAAACAATTCCAAGAAAAATAAAACCTTAGAGGAATTAAGACGCCAGGAAGGGCATGTTAGTCCTAGTAGAGATTTTTCTTAGAAAAATAATAAATTTTGGCTTGATAACAACTTTCTCAAGTTTCCTACCTAGGAACCTGATGTTTGGAAATAGGAAACTATGTAAATGGATGGAAAGAAAAGAAACTAATAACAAGAAATTGAATGCAATATTTGAATGCAATTTTTCAATTTTCAATGCAATAACAATGTTTCTAAATGAAATTAAGAGAATGAATAATGCAATTTTTAGATATTCAATGAAATGAAATGATGGAAGAAAGTAAAAATGTAACCTATATGCACTTTCACTAATGCAAGATTAAATGAATGCAATCTAGATCTAGCAATTTAAAGGACTCCAAATCAGAAAAATAAAAATGTTTAAAGAAGTTGGGTTCACCAAAATGATCTGTCGATAAAATGAGAAGGGGGTGACTTCTTATTCTATCTAGGTCATTCAATTATGTCCTAATAACCCTAATTGGATTGACTATCAACCTCACAAGGTGAGTTAATTTTTAATCGGGAGGACCTAGGAAGGGTGCTCTTTTAGATTTTAAGGGGTTGGCCACCAAGCAAATTCTTGGGAAAGAAAATGTTGAAAAACACAATGTGATATACAAAATGACCTAAAATAAGTTAAATGAGATATGCAAATGATGGAATTAAGTAACACCAAGTTAGGGTATGTGTCCCTTGGAAGTCTAAAGATGATGTGAGCATTTTGGTAAAGAAAAGAAGTTGTCAAAATATGCCTTGGAGGACTAAGATACCAAAGATGGCATATTAGTCCCACTACTATTTTTTGGGTCAAGATATCGAATCTTCGGATGTCGAAACCAGATCTGAAAGAATCTCTAAAAGATATTCTTGAGAGGAATAAGATGACCAAGGTGGCATATTACTCTCATTCTGAATTTCTAAAAAAATTTAATGTGGTCCTAAGATCCTAAGTGTGCACTTGCTTCTTTTCAAATCTCAAGTTTTGAATCTTTCAAATCTAACCTATAGGTGAGTTTTCATGAAGATGACAACTTTGGCAATGCAACTTTGACAACTTTTCACTCCAAGTGATCTTCAAGACTTCAACCTAGATCTGCAAACACAAATAGACAAGATGGGAAAAACTTGTTGATTGTTAGTGAATGGGGGTTTTCCTTGGTGAAACCCCTTGTTGGTAATTAGACCTTGAAATGAAATAATAAAATGAAGGGAAATGTTGAATGAACAACATGAAATGTTGTTGAATAGTCCATATCACTAAGAGGGGGGTGAATCAGTTATCACAAAACAATTTTCTCATCCTTAATTAATTTGGTGCAATATTAAATCACTCAGACAATTATTAAAGCAAATATAAATATGAAATTAGTTAACAACACCATGCATAATGAACACCAAAATTTATGTGGAAATCCAAGAAGGGAAAACCCATGGAGAATGCTAATTATCAATTATAAAACACTGGTTAAGGTGATTTTTACAAGGGCTCATTACCAAAATGCTCACTGTAGGTAAGGCTCACAACCAAGGGGCTCGCTGCCCGGCTATTACAACCAAAGATAAAAAGGCTCACTACAAAAAGAGAAAGGCTCACTGCCAACAAAAAAGGCTCATTGCCAGAAGAAAAGGCTCACTGCTAGAAGAATGAAGAAAGGGAATCCACCAGTAGAAGTAACTATCACCAATAGTCACACTAGAAGAATCTCACTACCTGCTATCTTCTATTGCAAAATATTTGGACTTATAGATTCACATTCACCACACTTACTTTCATTGAACAAAATCAACTTTTACTTATACCATTCCATTCCTTCATAATCTCCTAAGTCATCCAAGAACACTTTGAATTAGGTCACGACAAAAAAAATCCCATGATGGAAGGGAATGAAACATCAACCAAACAAAACCTCCTCACTCAAATCAACATGCTACATTTTACCATGATATCCAAAACCAAGGAATAAAATATACACATTACAATGCAAACAATGTTCCAGGGCATATTAACCAATTTCCAGATTAGTCTAGACCAATAAAAGTGTATCTCATTATGTTGCAAAAAAAATAGGACCAAGACAAGCATGAATAAAGATAGATCATCACATCACAATATATAGAGCATGCCAATCTGGATCACCAAAGCATCAAAACTGAACCTTAATCAATCAACCAAGATATTTTGACATAAATGATAACCATTGATGACAACAATCAACAACATCACAATCCAAAAATCTCCCCCTTTTTCATTGATGGCAATATTCATCAACAACAAACCAAAGAACCAATTTTAGCATCAAGGACCTTCTTTTCTTCTCCCACTTTGACATCAAAGACAAAGGGGAAAAAATCACCCTCAAAAACTTACTCCCCTCCCCCTATGAGGAAGCCACAAAAAATTGATCTAGATAAGTGTGAGAATATAATACCCTAGACCAATGCACACCCTGGTGAAACTTATTGTAGACTAGGAAGGGGTAGAACTCCTAACTTATACCAAAGACACTCAAAAGTATCTTTTCTCAACGGTTTTGTGAAAATGTCTACAATTTTCTCTTTTCTAGGTACATATTCAAGTCTTACCTCATTCTCCAATACCTTATCTCTCAATAAGTGACATATAATGGATATATGTTTTGTTCTAGAGAGTTGTACCTGATTCTTGGAAATGTTTATTGCATTTGTATTATCACACATAATTGAGATTGATTCATCAAATGATATGCCAATGTCTTTAAGTGTTTGTTTCATCCATAGTACCTAAGTGCAACATGAGGATGTTGCAATGTATTTAGCTTCAACAGTAGATAAAGATACAAAATCTTGTTTCTTGCTTGACCAAGAAACCAACCAGGAGCCAAGGAAATAGGATCCACCACTTGTGCTCTGCCTGTTATAAAAACACCTGGCCCAATCAACATTAGTATAGGCTATCAAATTGAAATTTGAATCCTTTAGATACCGTAACCTGATATCTTTTGTACCATTAAAATATCTAAAGATCCTTTTTACTGCAACATGTGATTCCTTTGGTGCTTGCTGAAATTGAGATACTAAACAAAAAAAAATACATAATGTCTGGTCTACTAGCAACAAAATATAGAAATTCTCCAATCATTGACCTACACATACTTGCATCAGCTTTAGGTGAATCTATTGAATATCCAATATACTGAGAGTGGGGGTGAATCAGTATCTTCTTTAAATTATTGAACAAATACCATCTAATTATTCTAATACATATAACAGTTAAGATAAGAATAAGCATCAACTAAACATGAAAACACACAACATATGAACACCATGATTTTTATGTGGAAAACCCAAAATAAGAAAAACCATGGTGAGGGTTAACTCACAATATTGTATAACTAGTTATAAGATATTACAAAGGGGTGGCCCACTACCAAGAATCACTATCCAAAAGGTAGGCTCACTACCTACAAAATATACAATAACGAAATGGATTACAACTAGAGTATGAATTAATGAAGTTACACCTCACAAGTATTCACTCTTTATGTATTCACATTCAATCTACCAACCACACACACACTTTCAATCTCCAAACTATCCTGTATATATATATTTGAATTGTCCACAAGAATAAATTTGGTTGACCTAATCAGATGCATCACATATTCACCAAAAAGACTAATTGTCGGCTTCAGGCATATACAAAATCTTCCCAAAACAATTCAAATGTATAGCACACTACATCATGTTAGCTTGGATCACACATACATGATCCTCAATACAAAATTTAATCCATTATAACTCAACTATTTATTAGGTCGACTAGATATAAACCTAATGATAAAATGCAATCAACATAATGGTTCCAACTCACCATACGAGCACCTATACACATGAGGTTCTAAAATTTCATGCTTCCAATAACCAAAAGCCACTCCCCAAATTGTGAGCAACGATGATCACGAGAGGGGAATTACAGATGAAAATACCAGAGGAGATTTTTGCATACCGGTTCAAAATACTGGATCCACTTTGACCTTGAACTTGTAGTTGCAACTCATATATCATGGTGAAATCAATGAAAGCAAAAAATCTCCATTAAGAGATATGTTCTTCTTCATTCTTCCAACAATCTCCCTCTTTTTCATTGATGGCAATAGGTGCAAAAAGAATTTACAAGCCTCTTATATGCAGTACTCTCCCCTTTTCTTTCCATAACATTTTCTCTCTTTTTTTATTTTCTCTCTCCTTTACTCTCACCCTCATTGACATCAAGACAAAGGATGATCCAATAATATGAATATACATATATATATATATATGGTTCAAAATAATGTACAACCAAAAGAATCAAAATTCTGAACTCCCCCTTAGGAGTTTGACCCAATCAATGTGTAAACGTAAAAAACTTTACCTTGAGGAGGGCGAGCTTTGAAGCTCTTAGAGAATGCCTTGTGAGTATTTCTTACCATTCTCACAACTCTTCTTAGTAGATATCAACATTTTATTCATAGACTCCAATGCAATCAGGCTTTCTTTAGCATCATCTGAAGTATCTGTGGTCAAATTGATTTTGTCTAGTTTTTCTGCATTAGCCAAAGCATTGGCTAGCAAAACATACTCCATTTTCACACTATGACCAAGTAGACCAATTTTTTTGATAATATCTTCCTTTTGATTCTATAACATGAATAATTTCTCTCTATGATCAAATATGGCATTCCAGGTTGACCTATCTATGTCCTTAGATGTGTTGTATGTGTTGGAAACAACTGTCAACTGAAACTCAATGGAGTCCATAAGATCTTTAATGCTTTGTGTGGCATCTAACCACCTTATGTAGTAAGGAAACACAGTATTTGCTTCAGCTTCACAAGCCTTCATATTTTCAAGGATATTTTCTACATTGGTGTGTGCTAGGGCACACTTGTCATGAAGTGCTAGTAGCCTTTTCTAAGCCACTTTCTCTTCAACTTCTTGCCTTGTCTTTTCACCAAGTCTGGAGGCATATTCCTTAAAGGATTCCAATAGAAGTTTCAAGTTCTCTACCAGAGTGAGAGATATGTCCATTGATGTACTAGGTGTGGCCTCCTACAAATCTTTGATGGAATCATCAATAAGCTTAGTTTCATTCTCATGTATTCCCAAGATTTATCTTCCACCGGATATGTGCAATGCATCACCTAACACCAATTTATGCACAAGAGAAATCTTGTCCAAATCCACATAGCCTTGAGTCATGGGAAGTTATAGAATCTTTGGAGGAATCACTAGCTGGAATATGATTTTCTTGGATAATAGGCCTTTCAAGAAATCATCAGTAGAGGAGGATTCTCTAGAGGATCTTTGTGATTCCATTACCTTCCTTATTACTTCTTCATTATTTCAAGTAGATTCCTCATTTACGTGTAGAACTAGATGCACCAAGCATTCTGTAATTCTTAGTCATGCATCTGATGGTGTTTACAGTTTCCTTCTTTATCTTCTTTATCTACTTCTTATCTTTTGTAATTAAAAAATTTACTCTTTTCTTCATCTGGAACATTGTAGAACAAACCTTCTTCAAGGTTTCCATATCACCCAGAGTCAGAGAGGATCTAGTTTCCTCAAATGCCTTAGACCTTATTTTCTCTTCCATTTCAACGACCTCTAATATTCTTTTCATCAGAGCTTCCAACAATTTCTCAAACACATTATTCTTAACATGATCCCAATTAACTTCCTAAATAATAACATACTAAATAATAGCCATCATTAAATTTTTCCTGTCCTCTTTACCTACCTGTTCAAAATATTCTACTGTGGGTTGCAGCATATTTTCATAGCGTAAAAAACCATTTACCAAGGCTTCTAGTCTAAGAGGAGCACCAAGTCTTACCAAAGAAGCTTTTGTTTCTCCCTAATCTAGAGATACCTCATTTGCAACTTTTTCCTTCTTTTCTTCTGCCTCATGAACACTAAAGTCATGTTCTTCATCTTCCTCAGAGGATGATACATAGTGAACTCTTTTAGATCTAACATTAGCTTCCTATGAAGCACTTTCATCGGAGAACATGCTTCCTCTCTTATTTCTTATCAATTTTGTAGCATGGTATTTTTCCTCTTCCTCTTGATTTTAAGTGATACTGAGGTTCTTTTGCCTTGTAAATTTTTTTTTCCTTCCTTGCTTGATAAGAACCACTGAAGTGATACTTGTTCTCTTGCTAGATCTTGTAGCAGGTCGGGAGGGGGCTATTCCTTTTCCTTTGTTAGAGGCATTGGGTTCAATCTTTACTACAATAGAGCTAGAAGTTGGTTTTGAAGGAGAAATCCTATCGGATCTCCTTACACCTAACAATTCTCAAATCTTTTTCTCTCCTAGAGCCCTATTTTTTACTATCTACTCATCAGTGAAACCATATTTTCTAACTGCCTCATCCAACTTCTTTCTCCTCACAAACTTGCTATGCTCCAAGTGAACTTCTAGGGAATTTTATACAGATGTGCCAATTTTGGGTTCACTTGCATCCTTCATACTTTTCAACAGAACCTAAACATAACCTTCAGCTTTATCCTCTATAATATCACATCTAAAAAGTTGAATCCATATAGTCTAGGGTTCAACCACTTCAACCATGCATTCATTAGAAGAGACATGAAATACAATATCATCCTTGTATTTCTCAACATGTCTCAGAATTATTTCTCTCTCATTCATGTTTCTCTTTAATATAGCAAAGAATTTTATCAGGGCATTATCTATATTCTTGAAATCAACCAATCTATGCAAATAATCAAAAATTTGATGAGCAACGGGTCTGGATGGGTCCCAAAACACTACATCATCTTTTTTGGGAAGCCTTCTAAGAAAATAGAGAAACAAACAAACAATCAAGGAACCAAACTTAAATGCATATTTCATCTCCTTTGAAATCCTTAGATTCTCAAATAGTTTTTGTAGAGTAGTTCACACAAATCATAATCTGCATCATTTGTTGCCATTTCGTATCTGGTGTAGATTTCTATAGTAGACATGAATTTTTCTCTATTCGTGAATTAGAAGCATAATTCACAACATGATTATTAATAGGCTTTGTTGCAAGAGCCCCTTTATCATATATAGCACTGGTGAGTTCCATCACCACTTCATTCTTCATAGATTTCAACACCAATACCGGTCTGGTATCACAGAGTCTAGTAACTGCCTTGATTGCTTCCTTAGTTATTAGATGGGGTCTTTCAGTCCACAAGAATTGATCATGCATTCTGCTAAGGATGGGTTTAACATACTTATCATCAAGAGTGGAAATCAAATTAGGGAAGGAGTTCCAACGATCCAACTTCTTCATCACAATATTCAAATACTCAGGTTTTACCAAGAAGTTATCCACGGTGAGATCATTCTGCCACATGTCTATCAATTTTCTATAATCAAATTCCCCTATCTTGACTTGAATGTACATCCTAGTGTCTTCAATAGGCATGACACCATGAGGAATCAATGAGAAGGCACCCAGAGGGCTATCTTTGAAAACCTTCATAGAATATTTCCCGTAGGAAGGTCTTGGTCTTTCTAATGCTTTCATGACTATAGGGGTTGATATTTTTCAACACAACAAGCTCTAATATTTTCAGAAAGAGGATTTGCACAAGCTCACAATACCACAGTAAAGTAAACTATCTTTTTCCTTTACAAAAAATCAAAACTAGGGTTTGCACAACTCACACTTCAAATCACCTTAAGAAGGCTCCAAATCGCTCTTCACTTTCATCGAATGCACAAGTAATTAAAATTCCTTTACATTTTCACTTTATAGATCAATGTGATGGGCTAATTCACATTAAATGTGATGGAATTCAAAAATCTGGTAAAGACCCTTCTGTGGCATTGAAAAACCTTAATATGCTTCGCAACTGAATATTCCTCTACTTTTCCTTCCAATTTATTTTGCATAACCTCAGCTTATTCATTCCTTACAACATATCCTCATGTCAAAGACTGACACACCTGAAATCTAGGGGGTTGAACAATTTTATGTTAAAGCTCCCCCTAAGACTATGCTAGGTCTAATTCTCAGAGGAATTGTCTGCACCAGATGAGGGCACAAATGCATCTGATGATTCTGGCTCTTCTTTATTTTTCCATATCTTGTTCATTTCTTTCTTAAACTCATTTTTTTCAACCTTCTTCACTAGTTCATTCTTCTTTACCAGATGTTAGTTAATAGATTTGTCACTTTGATTTATACTCCCTTGCCCACACCAGTGATAGAAAAACCAACATTTGAGTCACCTAAAATAGTGTTTGTAAGTACTTTCTGCTTGTTTTACAAGGTGTAGCTACCTTTGAATAATTTGCAATGAATGGAAACTGGGTATGCTTTTAACTGGAAACCAGAAAAGGAAAACTAACACCTACCCATTACTATGAAAATAGATGCGATAGATTAAACATAGAGTGATGTGAATGAAAACAAATGATACACAACCCACCTATTCTACATCCATGAACAATACCCAAGAAGAGAAACGAACAACATATTCCCTTTCAATAGATGAATTAAATTGAATTCAAAGATTTAGAAACAAACACCCACACAATTTTATATAATAGAAAATGAATTGCAAAAGATTGTGAAGACACACAAGACACATATAATCAAAAGAAACTTTCATAAATTCACAGATTTAGAAATATATTCCTTATTTCTCTAATTCAAAATGTGAGTTCAAAGCCTACCCATCAGTATACATCAAACTGTGCTCGAGAGAAAAACTCTGCTACTCCCCTATTCCTAAATAGCTAAGAAAAAGATTAAAAAAAAATCCCTCTCACTAAAATAGTTTTACAATAAATAGCTTCTCGAAAAAGACTCTTTCGTTACCATCACCACTTTTCGCAATTTGATTCTTTTTACAAAGAATTAATATCTTCTTTCCACCGCATGGATTTTTGAATTCTTTCACAAAAGCATTTGGTCTTTTAATTACAAAATCATTCGCATATTCTCTCATTTCCATTTGCATAGAATAACAAGAAGGAAGGAATCTAAATGACTTGGCCTAAGGTGAAAAGGCAGTTGGAAAGAGAAATAATTAGAATAAATTTCACAACATATGCACTTTTTCTTGATTTTTCCTTCTTCACATAAGTAACTGCTTCTTGGATTTGATTTTTCTAATTCTACTCTTGAAAACCATATTTAAGGGCTGGACTTAAACGTCACACACTAAGCGTTGACTTAATATGGACCCCGCTAACTGCAATCCCATTTTCCCATTTCCATTTTTGCTAGCTAACTGTGAAATGCACTTGCCATCCATCCATGCATCATGCCATTAACCATCATATCAGTGGGTCCGCTGTAAAGTACCCATGTTTGTTAGATCTAGCATTTGTCATTCCACTGTAAAGTACATTGTTTTACTTGTTCTTTATTAAACAGTTATATTATATAGATTTATCTTATATTGCATATTATATAATGTGTGCATAGCAGTTATATGTATTGAATTCAAATTAGAATTGTTTAATTTAATATTTATTTTTAGTAAGAATATTACTTGCAATTAAAATATTTTATAAAATTTATATATTTTATTGTAATAAAATAAAATTTTAAAAGTAATTTTGAATAATTTGATTAGTTGATTTTTTTTTATTATATATATACACTATGTTGTTATATTAGATATAAATATTATAATATAGTATTTTAAATATTATACTATATATACTATTGTTATAATATAATATAAAATAATATGAATTGCAAAGACACACTTACCGCGTAAAAATAAAATAAAAATAAAAAATAATGATATTTTATATATGTATATATAATTATATTATAATATATGATATGATAAATTATAAGATAATAATATAGTAATATAATATATAATATAAATCATATTAAAATATTTAAATATTATATAATATAATATAAAAATATAATATTATCACAATATTATATAGAAAACCTAGTTTTATCTTTTTTTATTGAGGATTAAGCTATCATCAACAATATAAATCATATGTATTTAATTACTCATAACATTATTTGCAAATTATTCATAAGAGATGAAGAATTCCAACACTCCAAAATACTTAGATTAATTTTGATGAAGGATTTGGTGTGGTTTCAAATCTTTGAGGTAGATGGAAATATGTAACCAAGTAAGGAACAATTAAAATTCTCCATAAAATACACATAGACCTTTTAATAGTTTTCAGGCTTTGTGGATTGGGGATGCCAAAGAAGGCATGAATGTATGGAAAATCTCAATAACCTTAAAATCTAGAAAACTTAACACACAACATATTTCATATTTCACAAGGATTCTAGGTGAGGTTTCAAGTATTGAGATTAGGTATTGTACACTTAATATATAAAAAATATATTATAATATTGTAGATTAAATAAATATTTAGTGTGGTGCATCTAGGAGGTGTGTTTAGCCACATTAGATATTTAAATTAAATAAGATTAATTCATTTGTACAAATAAAATAAAATAACAATACCACTACTTGCCTTTAAAATAATATAAAATTAAAAAATCGAGTAAGTTGCAATTAACCATAAAAATTTAAAATTCCAATCCAAAATTTTCCCTCATATCTTTTATATAGGAATACATAGGATGAGGCAATTAACACTTTATTGTTAATACCTTGTCTTTTGGTTAGAAAATTTATAACCACACGTTTATGAATATAAATGTTTATTATTATTTATATGGGACCCTTTGAAATAAATATTAATATTTTTATTAAATAATTTTAAGTACATTAATTTCACTTTATATTAGTGTGGGTTTGAAGGTTTGGATTTTTTTCCCTATATATTATGTCATTTAGTCTTCATATTATTATAAAAATATATTGTAAGGTATTTAGAAATTTAATATATCTAATAAGATTAAATACCTGATGGCTATAGATCCACTTGTTCATTTATCTATGTGATGAATATCTAACTTTTTGACTCTTTATGATCAAACACTTTATACATGATTAATGATATTTTTCAACCTTTTTAGATGAGAATTTTATCTAATTTTCTTTCAATTTATATAAAGTAAGAATAAAAGTCAAATAAATTAGCTACCAACTTATTTAAACTTAGAGTTAAATAAAATAATCTAAATACTCTTTTATTTATAGACTAACAAATATTTATTATAAGTTTTTAATAATTAACCATAAAAATATAAAATCTCAATCTATCACTTTAGAGTTAAATAACACAATTTAAATTTTACTTTATTAATGATTAATGATATTTTTTGAACCTTTTTAGATGAGAATTTTATCTAATTTTCTTTCAATTTATATAAAGTAAGAATAAAAGTCAAATAAATTAACTACCAAACTTATTCAAACTTAGAGTTAAATAACATAATCTAACTACTATTTTATTTATAGACTAACATATTTCTTATAATTTTTTAATAATTTACCATAAAATATAAAATCTCAATCTATCACTTTAGAATTAAATAGCACAATTTAAATTTTACTCTATTAATGATTAATGATATTTTTTTGAACCTTATTAGATGAGAATTTTATCTATTTTTCTTTCAATTTATATAAAGTAAGAATACAAGTAAAATAAATTAACCACCAGCTTATTCAAAATTAGAGTTAAATAACATAATCTAACTACTCTTTTATTTATAGAATAACAAATATTTCTTATATGTTTTTAATAATTAACCATAAAAATATAAAATCTCAATCTATCACTTTAGAGTTAAATAACACAATTTAAATTTTACTTTATTCACGATTAATAATATTTTTTGAACCTTTTTAGATGAGAATTTTATGTAATTTTATTTCAATTTATATAAAGTAAGAATAAAAGTAAAATAAATTAACTACCAACTTATTCAAACTTAGAATTAAATAACATAATCTAACTACTCTTTTATTTATAGACTAACAGATATTTCTTATAATTTTTTAATAATTAACCATAAAAATATAAAATCTCAATCCATGACTTTAAAATTAAATAACACAAATTAAATTTTATTTTATTTATTTACTTTAAACATTTCTTATAATTTTATTTTTTTTAAATTTCAATCTAAATTTCAATTTTTTGTTAGAGTACCTTATTTGATGATCTTATCTGGGGTTGTGTTCATCATATTATAAAAAAATTTGTAAAATATGAAATGCAATGTTTTTTAAAAAATTAATATTTAATAAGATTAAATACTTGATGGTTATAGATGAATTGTCAATTTAATAAATTAAAAAAATTAACTAATTAAATTACTCAAAATTAGTTTTAAAATTTTATTTTATTAAAATTAGACATAAATTTTATAAAATATAAATATTTACTTTACATAAAAAATACAAATCATATAATTGATTTATAAATACACTTAATAATAACCACTTAAACAATTTTAATTATAATTTAATAAAACTAAGTATTAAATATTAGAAAAACATATATAATATAAAACTTTATAATATATTATATTATACAATTAAAAATAAAACTGCAAGTAAAACAATATAAGTTAAAAACAGTAACTTATATTCTCTTATATTCTGGGACGGGCGAGGTAAAGGTCTACATTCCTCCCGGACAAACACCGGTACTTTACAACGGACTGACGAATGCTACGGACTCATTATATAATGGTTAATAGCATGATGCACGGTGGATGGCCGATGCATTTGACAGTTAGCAGAACGGAAACGGGAAAACGGGGTTGCAGATAGGAGGGGCCCACACTAAATGTCAGGACTTAGTGTACGTTTAAGCCCAGCCATATTTAAGATCTACATGTGTTGTGTCTTCAGGGTAGCCGAAAAGAACATCTCCTTGCAAAGAATATGTTTTACCCTAGCGGCCTTTTATCCATGTGTTTTCCATTTATAAAAAGGAACTTTCATCGGGTTTAAACATCGGTTGTAAAACCATCACAAAGGCCGACAATGTCTTTACTCATATTAATGAAGTATCAATTCCATAACCAGTTCCTTAACAATGCTGATAATATCTTTTTAAAAGCATGGGATTTTCATTTTACACCTTCATTTGTAACGTATTGGTTCCATATTTTGGGCTTGATGATTTTTTTTGAAATTATTCATACCTCTAAAATTATCTTTATTTTATACCTTTTTCTTATAACATGTGGACATTACCTTGTCTTTTTCGATAGTTTTTACAAATTATCAAACACCACTTTGCAAAGACCAATCCCAAAGCTTTGAAAGCCATTATATTTCCTTCTGAGTTATGACTTCAACAAGTATTAAGTTACCTCATCTTCTTCTACATCGCCATGTAATTCTCCACCATCATTCGAAAGACTGAGATCATCAGTGCAAATGGAAATCATCTTATCATCTCCTTGAAGCCATGCTTTTTACTTTTTGACAGCACTCCGTTCCAATTAACAGCTTATCATTGCCTCTCTTCACAGATTTTTCTAAATATTCAATGCGCATTGTCATATTTAGCTGGTGATGGTGTATTACGCGAATCATAATAATAAGTCCAATAGTATCAAATAAATTTGGGAGACTAGCATTAAAATGCTCATCAATTACTGAAAATGGTCCTGAAAATATTTCATAGAAACTTGCTTCTCCAAATAAGTTGTGGTTGAACAGATACTCAGAAGTAGCTATATCCATAAGTAGTTTGTGTAGACTTTGGAAGAGAAATTCATATGGATATTTGGCTCCACTTTCTCTAGAAAAAAAAAAGCTTGGACTCCTCGTATAAATTTCCAATCAAGTCATTTGCAGATGCTATATCCAACTGCAATTTCTCTAGTGCTTGGTCTACGGCTCGAAAGCATTTCCAACTACAATATTTGACAAAGATCTTTGCATATTATGATGGTGTAAGCTCATTCTTAATCAAGTAGTCTTCTAAGGCTATATTGGATGCCCGTGTTCACCAGCTCTAAGAGATCCAAACCCTGCTTTTTAATAGCTTCCTACTCATTTAGCTTCACAATAATCTCACATGGTTACCAACATAACATGACTCTCTTCAATTTCTCAAAGAGACCGATATCAAAGGTGCATTGGCACATTGCTCGTAGGCTGAACGTCAATAATATTTGCAACATTCTCAGCTACTCATTCTGCTAGGCCGCAGAAGATATGAATAAAGAGTAGTTAAGCCATTGAGAAATTTAAGAACTTTAGAACTTTTAATTAAGATTTTGAGATTTTAAAAAAACCCTCACTCCCCAACTTCTTCTTGTTTACTTTTCAAAGTGAAAAGGTTACCCTTTCGGGCCTCTTGTATACTCACGTATTCACCTTTTCTTTATATATTATCCCCTTAAAAAATTTACATAATCATTTCGAGCTTGTTGAGAATTTTAAAACTCACAAGATATCCATCATATATTCCAAAATGTGAGCTCGTTCTCCACTTTTTTACACTTTTGAAACCAATGTGTAGGATTTTATAATGATTCATTTAACCATTTTGGAGTCCACCATTTGTGACCTTTGAAAAAAATTTATTCATTTATATCATATAGCAGTAGCTAACAAAGGATTTATTCATTCTATCTCCATTAAACTGATTCATCATTTGAGTTTTGCATTCACTAGCTCTATGTCTAATTTTCTTGCATACATAGCATTGTCAGAAGAAGGAACCAAAAAACTAATTTATCCTACTTCTGCACTCAGGTGCCCTATGACCAAATTTATTGCATGAAAAACAAACACCATTAAAGGATGGATACCTTTGAGCATTTGGTTGTCTAATACTTGATCTTCTTCTTGGATTTCTTATCTATTTTTCTTTACCTTAAGTCTTTTGACTGTCCAAAACTTTTGAGATTTCACCTACTTCTAATCCCAATCCACCTTTGTCTTTAGATGGTTCTTGTCCTGCAATCAATTCATCAATCTTTGTGGAGCTTGTGTTAAAACTATCTTCACAAAATTTTGATTTTTCCAAATCTGCTCTAAGGCTTTCCACTTCTTGTTCAAGCCTAGACCATTCATCATACTTTTTTTGCACTACTACATTCAAACACTCTTCAATTCTCTTCTTTTCCTCTACTTGCACCTTCAATCTGGTAATTTATTCATTTGCATGTTTTAATAGCTCACTAACTTCTCTACGTCTTTCTTTGAATTTATTCAATTGTTCTATCAATTTCCAGATGCATTCATTTGGCTCATCAAGATTTTCTTTCAAATCTATGTTTTCATTTTTCAGCTTTGTCAAGATCATCAAGGGTTGTTCAGAGCTCTTCTTTATCATCCATTTGTTTAATCTTCAAGAACTTCCAATTCATATAATAGTTAAGATAAGTAGAAGCATCAACAAAACATGATAACACACAACACATGAACACCATGATTTTTACGTGGAAAATTCGGAATGAGAAAAACCATGACGAGGGTTAACTCACAATATAGTATAATTGTTATAAGATATTACAAAGGGGTGGCTCACTGCTAGGAATCACTATCCAAAAGGGAGGCTCTCTACCTACAAAAGATACAATAACAAAATGGTTTACAACAAGAGTATGAACTGATGAAGTTACACTTCACAAGTGCAAATTTAGTTCCTTTGATGCTTAAAGAATTCACATGCCAACAAACTAATATTCACTCTTTATTCATTCACATTCAATCTACCAACCACACACACACTTTCAATCTCCAAACTATTACATATATATATATATATATATATATATATATATTTGACTTGTCTGCAAGCATCAATTAGGTTGTCCTAATTAGATGCATCACATATTCACCAAAAAGACTAACTGTCAGCTTCAAGGATATACAAATTCTTCCCAAAACAACTCAGATGTGTAGCATGCTACATCATGATGGCTTGGATTTCACATACATCCTCAATACAAAATTTAGTCCATTACAACTTCAAATATTTATTAGGTCAGCCAGAGATAGACCTAATGATAAAATGAAATCAACATAATAGTGCCAACTCACCATCTAAGAACCTATACACATGAGGTTATAAACTTGCATGCTTCCAACAACAAAAAGCCACTTCTAAAAACTATGAGAAATGATGATCATTGGAGGGGAATTGCAGACCAAAATACTCGAGGACATTTATGCATACTAGTTAAGAATACTGGATCAACTTTGACATTGAACTTGTTGTTACAACTCATATATCATGGTGACATCAATGACAACTCAAAATCTGTGTTAAGAGATATTTTCTTCTTCATTCTTTTGACATAATCATATTTTTTCAACTTACATTCGATAACAATATGTGTACAAACTAGTTTGGAGTTCTCCAATCCAAACTTCTTCAATAATTATTTGGTATACTTGAACTAAGAGATGAAAATTCCTTTGTTGTTTTAATTTACTTGTAATCCAAGAAAGAAATTTAACTCACCTATCATAGACATTTTGATTCCTTCTACATTTCATCTGAAAATTTATAGCACAAATCAAAATTTCCTCCAAATATTATGTCATCAACATAAACTACAACAATCAACATTTGATCTGAGTGAATTTTGTAGTACAATTTACTATCATTAGTTCCCTTTTGAAATTCTTGTCCAATCAAATGCTTGTCTAATCTTCTATACCAGGATCTAGGTGCTTGCTTCAATCTGTATAAAGATTTCTTCAACCTACAAACAACATCAAGGTCACTTCTAGACTTAAATCCCTTTGGTTTCTCAGTATAGACTTCTTTCTTCAGTTCTCCATTTAAGAATGCAGATTTTACATCCATTTGATAGACTTTGAAATCCTTAAAAGATATAAAAGAAAAGAATATCTGGATCGCTTCCGTTTGGGCACCATGGGCATATGTCTCTTCAAAATCAATACCTTCGATCTAATTGTAACCTTTGCAAACCAATCTTGCCTTGTTTTTCATTACTTTTCCATTTTCCTCTAGCTTGTTTCGAAATACCCACTTTGTTACAATTACATTTTTATCTACCGATCTAGGCACAAGTTCCCAAGTCTGATTTTTCTTTATTTGATCAAGCTCTTCTTTCATTTCCTTCCCCCTACTGTGATCATTGCATGCTTCTTCCATAGTGTTCACTCAATTTCTGAGAGTAAACACAGTAATACTTGTTTTTGAGCGAATTTTCTTCATGTGATGATTCCTTTATTCTTATCTCCAATAATCTGATTTTGTGAGTTTTTTCTTTATACATACCTTGGGATTTTAGTTGTATATGTCAGAGCCTCCTTAATCTCTTTTTCTTTCTTATCCTTCTTTTCTTTGTCATCTGAGTCATCTAATTCGTATTCAATATGCCTATCCATATTTCTTTGAACATTTTCATCCACTTTCACATTCACACTTTAAACTATTTTTTTTATTTTCTCTTTGTAACACTGGTATGCTTTGCTTCTTGTACAGTAACCCAAAAATATACCTACATTAGCTCTACTATCAAACTTTACAAGATTGTCCTCATCTCTCCATATGTACCATTTTCTTCCAAATTTTTTGAAGTACTTTAATTTGGGAGCTCTTCCATGCCATAGTGCATATGTTGTCTTTCCATATTTCCTTCGGAGCAGTACTCTATTTAGAGTGTATATTGTTGTGTGTATCACTTCTCTCGATTAGATATGTGGTAAACTTGCTTCCATGATCATTATCCTGGTCGCTTCTTGAACTATTTAGTTCATTCTTTCCACTAAACCATTATGTTGTGGTTTTCTAGAGGTAGATAGCTATATTTTAATGTCATGTTTCTCACAAAACTTGTTGAATTCATGAGAAGTAAACTCTCCTCTATTATTTCTTAAAATCTTGATTCTTCTGTCAGCTTCATTTTGAACTCTTGCCTTGAAAATCTTGATTTTTTCTAGAGCCTTTGATTTTTCTCTTAAAAATGTAACCCAAGTTAGTCTCGAATAATCATCTATTAAGATCATGAATTATTTCTCGCCTTGTAAGCTTATTTTTCTTGTTGAACCACATTGGTCAGAATGTACTAGGTCTAACAATCTAGTAGATGATACTTCTTTTCCTCAGAATGTTCCCCTGGTCTACTTTTCTTCTTGACATCCTTTGTAGATAATGTTATCTGTTTTGGTCAGTCTTGGCAAGTCTCTAACTGCTCTTGTTGCACTTATCCTTACCAAATTTTTGAAGTTGATGTGGCATATCCTCTGATGCCAGAGCCAACTGTCATTACTTTGAGAAAATAAGAATTTCTTTGTAGCTCCTTTTAGTTGATACATATTCCCACTTCTTCTTTCTCCTGCTACAATAAAAATTTTGGAGCTCTTCTGGATCTCACAACCATCATCCTAAACTACAATATTATAGCTATTCTCATGCATCTGTCCAACACTCAAAATATTATGATATAAACCATTCACATAGTAAACATTTTTAGTATTATGTTTTCTATCAAAGGTAATAGAAAGAATTCCAAAAAGCTATGTTGTTTTATCATCTCCAAATCTAATAGAACCTCCATCATACTTCTCAAGATTCACAAACTTTTATCACCACTCATATGATTCAAAAATCCATTATCAATCAACCATTCATCTCTATTTTTGTTGACAAATAATGTAACTTGAATTTATCATCATATTTCAAATAAATATTAGAGATATCAAATCTAGGTTCATCTTTTTCCACCAAAAACAAACAATCCTCATGATCTGATTCATCATCTAAAATATTGGCATTCTCATTAACATAATAGGCATTCTTATTGATATTTAAAAAAAAAATCCTTGTTCCTTTCTTTTGGCACTTATTTTCTAAATGACCAATCTTCCCACATCTAAAACATTTAAGAGGTAACATACCTTTGTACGTTCTGATATCTTTCTTCAGTTTCCTTGTGAAGTTTTCTTCAAACTCATCTAAACTTTCAATATCCATATCTTCTTTTGTCTTTTTGGATTTGAAGGTTGTTTCAAATTTCTCCTTTTATTTTCCAAATTTCCTCATCTCAAATACAATCAAGGTGCAAGATAGTTGCTCTCTGGTGAATTTCTTTGGATCATAAACTTCCTCAATAGCTAAGATCTTGTCATTATATCTCTGTGGTATGGTAAATAGAACCTTCTCCATTACATCTTCATCTTTTAGAGTGCCTCCTTGATTTTTGACTTCATTTACTGTAATGTCAACTCTCTTAAAGTTGCTTTCTATATATGCACCATCTTCCATCCTCAAGTTTTTGTATCTATGCTTAGCTATCAAATTCTTTGATAATTTGACTCTATCATTCCTTCATAGATTTTTTTCAGATTTTCTCAAACTTCATAAGTGGTACCCAATAAAATAAATTTTTTAACTCAATCTTAGACAAGGCACTAAATATGGCATACCTTTCCTTTTTATTCTCTTCATAGGCTGAAATCTCATCCGCACTAGAAGGAACATTTTTCAGTTCAACATAGGGTAAGTGCACCAAGATGGTTCCCAAAAAGGGGACTTAAGTGGACAGCTTTTTCCTGAAATCAGGAAATATTGACCTTGGATGTGAAATTGAGGATATTTAGACTCAAAATTTTGAGATGGAACAAAAATAAGGATTCAAGTGTTCCGAGTCTACTTTCTAAAATACTAATTTATTTTGAAAATGATTGAGATTAAGGGGTTCAAACGAGGGACATACACAAATTGGTGTTGTTTTTGTCAAAAAAACATAACATAGCAACTCTTGTACAACCCTCGTATGGTGAAATTTTTTAAGTATTTTTAAAATTGCATTAGTCAGAAGTTAGCTAATAGTATGTAGTTGATGCACTATTTTTCTGATAATTTTTTAATGAATATTTGATTTTTTACTAATTTACGAAGTGGACATATCTTGAAAATAGAATTTTGGCCGTGCTACCCCTACAAATTTTGGAAACTAATTGATTTTTTTTTTATTTTTTATTTTTAATTTTGTAGAATGGAGTCTAGTTTCTAAAAATGTAATTTATTTGAAAAATTGATGAACGATTAATTTATAACGAAAAAAATACCAAACATTGCTTTTTGGCAAAAAAAAGACATATAGATAAAATAAATTATGGATGGAAGACTTAACATTTTCATAAAGTGAAAAAAATTACATCATTGGATAGCTGAGAGATAACCCAACATTACCCACGTGCAATCCTGACGGTGGGCACGAACTCGATTATGAGGAATATGGTGGATTTTTTAAAAACATGTCTCTGGTCGTTGGGAATGCCCTCCAAACCTTTGGGTTGGAATTCCAAGGCAATACCAAGCTTAAAGCTTGGTAATTCTCAAAGCAAGATATAACACGAGCGTGCTATAACATGAGCACATTATAATGCGAGCGCGTTATAATGCACTTGCGTTATATCTCACTTTGACATGGTTTTTGCTTCTATGGGGAACATGTCTACAGGCCTATAACGCGAGCGTGTTATAACGTGCTCGCATTATGTCTTACTTTATCCTAAATGCTAATATATTAATGTATGCTGATATATTTTTATGTACATGTATGTATGTATGCTTGTATGGATGTAATATTTTATGTACAAATGTATTATGCTTGTATGTATGCAGTTATGTATGTCTTTAAATGAAGGGAGAATTTAGAGAGAGTCTAGAGAGATGGAGAGGGGGTCGAAGTGAGAGTTTAAGAGAGAGGGAGTGGGAGAGAAGGGGTTGGATTGAGGGGGACTTAGCTAGGTAGGGTGGGAGGGATAGAGGGAGGGAGAGAGAGAGAGGGGAGGTCAAAGAGAGAGAATTGATGGAGAGGGAGAGAGAGAGAGGGGGTAGGAGAGAGAGAATTGAGGGAGAGGGAGAGGGAGAGAGAGAGAGAGACAAATAGAAAGAGAGGGTTATGTAGGTAGGCTACGAAAGGGAGAGACTTGAGAGTGTGAGAGGGAGAGACTTGAGAGGGTGAAGGGGTGAGAGGGAGAGACTTGAGAGATAGGTAGTGAGAGGCAGTGTGAGAGAGAGGGAGTGAGAGAGGGTGGTAGGGATTGATTGAACGAGAGGTATGCAGAAAGAGGGAGACGGTAGATGAAGAGAGGGTGAGAGGGTGGGAGGGAGGAAAGGAGGGAGAGGTGATATGTATAGATAGAGAGAAAGTGATAGGGGTTGAGGGTATAGGGTTGAGGGATTAGAATGGAGGACCTATAGGGTTGATGGTTTCTAGAGTAGTAGGGTTTAAGGTTTGAGGGTTGATGGAATAGGTTTGATGGTACAGGGTATTTGGTTGATGGCATAGGGTAGAGGGTTTAAGGTTTAAGCGTTTAGGGTTGAAGGGTTTGGGGTTAAGGGTTTACTTGGTTGAGGGTAGAGGGTTTAGGGTATATTTTTGAGGGTATATGGTTGAAGGATTAGGTTTAGGGTCCAATGTAAGGGGCAGAGGGTTTAGGGTTTAAGGA
>CM021100.1:325561756-325623022 GCA_007115665.2 Sequoiadendron giganteum
AGTTTGAGGGTTGATAGATTAAGAGGGTATCGGGGTTGAGGGATTAGGGTTTAAGGTTTGAAGATTGAGGGTTGAGGGTTTAAGAGTGTATAGGGATTAAGGGATTAGGGTTTAAGGGTTGAGGGATTAAGAGTGTATAGGGATTGAGAGATTAGGGTTTAAGGGTTGAGGGTTGAGGGTTGAGGGATTAAGAGGGATTAAGAGGGTATAGGGATTGAGGGATTAGGGTTTAAGGGTTGAGGATTGAGGGTTGACGGATTATGAGGGTATAGGGGTTGAGGGATTATGAGGGTATAGGGGTGTAGGGATTAGGGTTTAAATTATTGAGGGATTAGGGTTTAAGGATTGATGGTTGCGGGATTAAGAGGTTTGAGGGATTAAGAGGCTATAGGGATTGAGGGATTAGGGTTTAAGGGTCGAGAATTGAGGTTTGAGGGATTAAGTAGGTATAGGGGTAGAGGGATTAGGGTTTAAGGGTTGAGGGTTGAGGGTTGAGGGATTAAGAAGGTATAGGGGTAGATGGATTAGGGTTTAAGGGTTGAGGGTCGAGGGATGAACTGCTTATAGAGATTGAGGGATTAAGTGGGTATAGGGGTTGAGGGATGAGGGCTTAAGGGTTGATGGTTGAGGGATTACGAGGGTATAGCGATGGAGGGATTAGGGTTTAAGGGTTGAGAATTGAGGGTTGGGGGATATAGAGGGTATAGGGGTTGATGGATTAGGGTTTAAGGGTTGAGGGTTTAGGGTTTAGTGTCTCCCCTTCTCGCACTCTCCCCCACTATCCCAATCTCACCCACTCTCCCCCTCTCTTCCTCCCACTCTCTCAGAAACTCATATACTATCATAAATACCTAATGCGAGCATGTTTTGTAGTCCACTAAAATGGTAAAAAAATCAATATACCCATGATTTGAAGGCCCACAGTCTGCATATTCCACTGGTTCTACGCGTGCTCTGAAAAAAAATATATTTTTGATGATGTTGTGAAGTGTGCAAGCATCTTTTTCACTTTCCATCACCTTTTCCATGATCTTTTTACCACCTTTGCATGAAATAGCAGAGTTTCGACTTTGAAAGACATATAATATCAATTAAAGTTTGAATTCCATTGAAAGCTTATATAGAATTGAAGTGTGGAAGGGATCAAGCTTTTGAACAACTCAAATTGTTGTGGAGTTTGAAGAAAGAAGAAGCTAAGGCTACATAATTGGGTTGAACTCCTCCATTTGAAAGTCTGGTTTTTAAGGTATGTGAAGTCTTTACAAATTTTCTTTCATTCTATTATGGCTTGCTTTCATTTTTGTTTGACATTATAACCTTAGGTTGTTAATGCACATTTTAAATTACCAAATTATATACACAATTATTTACACTTGCCAATTACCATTTTACACTTGCCAATTATAGAAATTCAAAACCATTCACCAAAATTCATCCTTTAAGACAACTCCAAGCCTCTCCCATTCCTCTGAAGGGTCCAAACACCTTCCAATACCATTGTACAAACTGATGAGTACAAAGGAAGAAATCAACACCTTTCTTGACACACTTATTCAACTATATTTCCCTTCACAAAACATTTGATTTGTGAAAAGACAATTAGGTCTCAAAACAAGATAATTTCTAGGTCTTATGACCTTACCCGGTCAACTAGGCTTCCAATACAAAAACCCCCATTTTTCAATGCAAAGAGGGAGGGTTTATATAAAATCATATACCCGAGCCTTCCCAAACTATTCCAAAGCATCAAACATCTTCAAAATACCCTACACAAGGTCAAAAGTTCATTATATAGACTAGTCCTTCAACAATTGATGGGGAGTCTTATCTTGCAAGAGAAATATTGCTCTTCCCAAGACCTATTCTCTAGTATTCCTAGGGTATTCCTCTCTATCCTACTCAGGGATCCCTCCTAAAACCCTCTCACCTGATAAGACTCTCCACCAATTTCAAATTCTTCACCATTGCTCTCAATTCACCACTAAGCTTCCCTGGGCTCCACATTGGCCCAAAGTGTCCTAACCATTTGAGGGGCCGTGAAAGGGTATTCTCACTATCCCCTTGTTGATTTGTCTCCTCACTGATCCATCTCATAGGATTCTTTCACCTTGTACCCATCGCTTTCTTGAAAAACCCAATTTTAGGCCTTGTAGCCTTTTGCCCAATTAAGCCTCCTAGAACCTGTGATCTTGGATTTTTTCAAAAATGGTCTTAACAACCCCCAAATATTTGTATAAATTCTTTCTATTGGTACCCTAGGCTTCAAGATTTACTAGGTGTTTAGTCCCTTTGGCATCCGTACGTAGGACTATCCTCATACCCCCTATTTTTAAGGGTTTCTAGGGTTCTGGCTCCTTTTTCCAACTTTGAGGGCTTCAATGACCTCCTCAACTCTCCTCCTTGCACACACATGTATAGAATACATGTGACCACACTCTCTTGCTCTTGATTGGCACAAACCATTCCATTTAGCAACTTTCTTTACTGCTGTCCTCTCCAAGCCACTAGCCAAAATGCACTTGCACTCGCCTAGTTCTTGATGAATTCACCATCTCCCCTGCAAACCAAGACACCACACACCATATGTACACTGTAAAAATAGTACCCTAATTGATTCCAAGTGGCCATGGTATCCTTGCCATGGAAATTCAAGTGGGGATCATTATTTCCAAAAACTGGCCTGAACCGACTATGAGACCAAAAACTCTAAAAGACTACTTTTGTACAAGATGATTGTAAGTATTATTTAAATGAAGCCTTCAATGACATATATTTTTCAGTTATCTTGAATGGATACATTTTTTAGGAACTAATATTCATCTCATTACCATGGTATAGATAAAATTATCCGCCATGTTGAAGAAAAAGATAAAGAGGAAACTAACAGACGAAGAGAACAAAACCTTGAAAGAAAAGGAGAGATTTCGGGTGGCGGTATATTGTGAAAAGAAGAAATTGGAAATGATTGATGAAAACAACCCAATTATAGAGGAACCTCAACCGTCAAAAAGAGAATGGGAATTGGCAGCACAAAAGGCATGAATGCGAAAGCATTGTCATAAGACAGATTCAGATACCGTAGTTGGAGACACACCCTCTACGACAAGTGAATATGAAGGGACACCATTAAGCACAAGTGAATATGGAGGGACACCATCTAGCACAAGTGAATATGGATGAACACCATCTACTGGTAGTGAATATGGAGGGACACCATTTACCACAAGTAAATATTGTTGGACACCATCCAACACATCTGAAGTTGAAAGTACATCATCACTCCAAATTGATGAAGAAGGTATGCCATCATTCCCATGTGAACCTCAAGGTATGTCTTCTTCTCCACCGTTGATCAAAGGTATGCAATCTAGCCCACCTAAATTAAATATTGATGAAATTCCTAATGTTGAGATGTATGTACCTAAGAGAACACCACCAAGAATTTTGTGTAGAAAACCAAAGTATCTGATTGATATTGATGATGAGATTTTGCAGCACATGAAAGGTAATTTTTCAACATGCACTTGTAGAAGATATGCTGATAAGATTTGGGAGTGATTCTTTGAAAGGATAAATGAGACTGCAAGATGTCAACTATTTGTTGAAATGATGCGGGGTGTAAAGTATAGGAACATCATGAAGACTCTTGAGTTGAGAACATCGAATGCATCGAGTGAAGACACTATTGTGAAGAATCTAATGGATGCTTATGAGAGTGTGGGTAAGACCTCACACTCAAAGGATAGTAATGTCACCTGATGTCTCATTACATTGACTTTGGTAAGTTTTCAAACAAAGAGAGCTCGCCTAATTAGAAAGACTAGTGAAAAAACAAGAATTAGTAGAAAAACGTTATCAAGAGCCATTGAAAGGCGGCAAAGAATTGAGGGCAATGATACAAATGAATTATTGGCATTCTCGGGGAGACTGTCATGAAAAGATAAAGAAGTTGTTGAAGCCTTGAGCACACTAATTGAAGAGTATTGGAAGAATAGCACAAGGCCATCTCCAAATCAAAGGGATGTGGTCAGAAGGAGAATCGATAGTTGGAATTGTGAGCCACATCCAATGCATTTTTTGGATATGACTCAAACCCAATTTTTTCGGAAATTTGAAAATGATTATCCTCAAATTAGTATTTCTCAAAGATTTTTTGAACTGCTTAAACCTTTTTATGTCAAGATAAATCACACATGCACTACTTGTTGTTGTAGACTACATATTGAATTTTCTAACCATTACGATCTTTATCATTCTATATGTTTAGATTTGCATACTAACAATCCTTTGCAGGATTGTGGAATAGAAGCCCCACCAAAATATTCAAGAGGGTTCTTATCAAAAAAATTATGTCAAATAGAGGATGACCATATATTCTATAGGACAACATGCTTGGATGGTTCATGCGAGTGTTGCGGTGGCTTCTAGCGTATGCTAGTATGTCAACATATTGAAACCATAGATGAGGTGGGACAAAAACTAGTAGAGTTCGAGAAGTATAAAACAGTGGCATATGCTACAAAAGATGGGTCTCAAGCAAAAATGTGTGATTTGGTTATTGAGAAGATTCTAGTGTACAAATTCATGACCACATTTCATGACAGTATACTGTCTAAGTATGCAATGCATACCCATAGAGCTCGATGGTTGGACACGCAGTTCAAGCTATGCAAGGACACCTTTCCAGTTGGAAGCATAATATCAGTGGTTGAATTTGCAGAGAACTACACTCTACAACCACAACATGAGGTGTAGTCACAATATTACAGCTCTACACAAGTTTCGATATTTGTGCACATAGCATTCATTCATGCATCTGATAGTACAGATGAGCAAAGGAAGGTATTGAGGGAGTACCACTTTTACATTAGTGATGATCGCACATATTCTCCAGAGTTTGTGCAAGGTTGCTTCTAGATGTTCTATAGTGGTTTGGCTCAGAGGGGCATAGAATACGATCAACATATAATATGGTCTGATAACTGTGCAGCACAATTCAAGAACTCGCGCATGTTCTACTAGTTGTACAAGATGCATGTCATTATCGGTGTTCAACATATGTGGAACTATTGTGAGGCTGGACATGGAAAGGGGGAGCATGAAGGTGCAGGAGCATGCATGAAAAGAGCATTAGCATGAGAAGAGTTAAAGTATAAAGACAGTGCAAAGTTAACAGATGCAAAATAAATCATCGAGTGGTGTAATGCTTTGATGGGTCCAGGTAATGAAGGTACGTCTTCAGTTCGTAATTTTTTTTGGTTGATGGATGATACTAATATTGTACCATATGAAGACTATTGTACACTAATAGGATCAAGTGAGGTACACTCTTTCCTTAGCTCAAATACAAGTTCATGGAGTATCGATACACAAAAGATGGCATGCTTTTGTTCTTCATGTACAATGCAAGATTGGAATGATTGTGAGTCAGGGGAGTGGGTTGACAAATGGTTCACAAGTTATCTTAGCCCACTTCACATGTATCACCCTCTGACGGAATTAGAATTGACACATATAGAATCATCGATCGACTTTGACCACATATCAGATCTAGTTCAACGAGGTGATATATCTACTTTCTTAGTTGTTGAAATTCCATATCGTTAGATCTTACTTTGTACTATATTTGTAATGTTGACAAATTTCAAGAGATTTTTTGCACATATCAATGCAGGGCATGTTTATACAGTTATTGCTGATGAAGACAATAAAGAGGGAACAAACTATTACTTGTGTCATTGTGTTGAGACAAAAAATAAATTTGAGGCCCCGGTTATAGATGGAGAAAACATCAAATACCCTACAGGCTTAGTTGTGGTTATTGGAACATGGCTTAGAAGGTACCCACATTCAAGTGTTAAACATTGGCTATTTCAAGACTTTGACATGCATCATAAGATTCTTCATTACTCGAACCTTGTCATGGCATCCAATGTTCATTTGACCAAATATGGGGGTAGACCTTTGAACAAGACGTTATGGAAGGTCCGTGAGTCTGACCATGAGGCAATACTTGACACAATAAAGACTAGAGCAGACTTGGATGGTTCGTTGGATTAATTTGTAAGTATATGCACATTGGTTCTTATTAATTTATACTTGTATGCAAATTAATTTTTTTGATGCCAATGCTATCATCTTCTTTTACAGTGATTGGTGTTCCCTTGCAAAAAATGCAGATGTATGAGCCATCGAAGAGAATGTCAACCAGAAAAGCAATGCAACATCCTTATTTAGATGCCTGCATGCAACATCTGTAAGTGCCTTCCGTCTATTTTTATTTCATTTCCATTTTGGATGCTCTTTCTTTTTCTCTTTTACTTTGCGTATTTGTAAGAAAACTACTAAGGGTTGATTGATCTTTCATTGCAGAAAATGCTGATTTAAGAGCAATCAAAGAGAATAGCAACCAGAAAAGCAATGCAACATCCTTATTTTGATGCCTGCATGCAACATCTGTAAGTGCCTTCCATCTATTTTTATTTCATTTCCATTTTGGATTCTCTTTCTTTTTCTCTTTTACTTTGCATATTTGTAAGTAAACTACCAAGGGTTGATTGATCTTTCATTGTAGAAAATGCTGATTTAAGAGCCATTATCAAAAATCTCAGCCAAAAAAGCAATGCAACATACTTATTTTGATGATTTTGACAAATCTCAATTTTGATTTCAAGCCATTATAAGAGATCATGTGAAGCTTAAAGAGGGAATATCAAGTTACTCATTTGAAGTTAACCTCATGATGAGCACCTATGATGTAGACATTTGAAGAGAATCTTGAATGTATGAGTGACATTGTAAAAGATCTAAGAGAATGAAGTGCCAGAGGCATTGTAACAAGATTTAATTACATAATGAGATATACTCAAATATTTTAAGGTTGAAGTTCATGTTTGGTTTAGTAGCACCTTGTTTTGTAAATGCCTTGAGTAGCAAAATTTGCAAACTTTGAATTTCGAAATGTAAACAATCTGAAAAAGGTCATATAAAGGTCATGTAAACAATTTGTACACATTTTTTTGCAACTCATATGACCAAGCGGACTGTTCCAACACATCCAAATAGGTATGTTTACAGTAGGCATGGTCCTCTTTCACACTGAAACACGTGGAATCGCTTCGAGCTATGTTCCACTGGATCGATCCCTTAAGGGTCGAAAGTGCAAAATAGCTGCAAAATTCAGCATGCTATTACTTGGATAGCGTGACACTTAGAAAATTCTTGTTTGATCCTATAGAAAGGCATTGGACCCCTCTAGAAAAACCTCTCTTGATTTTGGCTATCTTGGAGTGGTTTTCTCGTGGCAACAGATTTTCACTTGATGGAAAACGTGTCAAATTCAAGTTGTGCAAAGTTGCAAAGTGGTGCAACTTTCGCTCTGCAACTCGTGTGACCAAGTAGACTATTCCAACATGTCCAAATAGGTATTTTTATGGTAGGCATGGTCCTCTTTCATATTGAAACATGTGGAATCTCTCCGAGGTATGTTCCACCAGATTGATCCCTTAAGGGTCCAAAGTGCAAAATAGCTGCAAACTTTAGCATGCTATTACTTGGATACTATGACACTTGGAAACTTCTCATCTAATCCTATAGGATTGCATTGAGCCTATCTACAAAAATATCTCTCGGTTTTTGGCTATCTTGGAGTGGTTTTCTCGTGGCAGTGTATTTCCACCTGATGGAAAACGTGTCAAATTCAAGTTGTGCAAAGTTGCAAAGTGCTACAACTTTTGCTTTGCAACTCATGTGACCAAGCGGACTATTCCAAAAAATATGAATAGGTATGTTTATGGTAGGAATTGTCCTCTTTCACACTAAAAAACATGGAATCGCTCCGAGCTATGTTCCACCAGATCCATCCCTTAAGGGTCCAAAGTGCAAAATAGCTGTAAACTTCAGCATGCTATTGCTTGGATACCATGACACTTAGAAACTTATTGTCTGATCCTATAGGATTGAGTAGAGCCTATCTAAAAAAACCTCTCTCAATTTTGGCTATCTCAGAGTGGTTTCCCAGTGGTGGTGGATTTTCACTTGATGGAAAAAGCATCAAATGCAAGCAGTGCAAAGTTACAGAGTGGTGCAACTTTCATTCTGCAACTTGTGTGACCAAATAGACTATTACAACACGTCCAAATTGGTATGTTTATGCTAGGCATGGTCCTCTTTTGCACCGAAACACATGAAATCGCTTTGAGCTATGTTCCACCGGATCGATCCCTTAGGTTGGAGGAGTCTTAAGTTGCAAATTTGTAAGTTGTTTAAAGCAACAATTTTGAAATGATATTGAATGGCCCACTTAGCACTCATTGCATCTAAGTGATGCTCATAGAGGTGAGGCACTAGGCCTGCTCAGGAGGTCACCCATTCCAGTATACTCCAGCTCAAGTGCTTAACCACAAAGTTTTTTCCCCAAGAAGGCATAGTGGAAAAGGAAAAATCCAGTGTACTTTTGATGAGTGGAAAAGAATTCCTAGCAGACATGAAGGGGGAAGAAGGAGTTGTCTATGCAATCATGTTGAAGCAAAAGGAGGAGTCACCTATTCGGCTACCTATGCCAGCAGAGGTGAAGCAACTATTGGATCAGTTCAAGGATATCATTTGTGAAGGCACACTGGCTACACTACCACCTAAGAGGGCAATCAGTCATCAAATTGACTTTGTACCACGAGCAACATTGCCTAACAAGGCTGCATAGAAAATGACGCCAGAGCAGAACAAGGAGATAACAAGGCAAGTTGAAGAACTTTTGGACCAAGGATTGATCAGGAAAAGCATAAGCCTGTGTGTTGTTCCAATGGTGTTGGCACCTAAGAAGGGAGATAAGTGGAGAATGTGTACTGATTCTAGGGCCATAAATAGGATAACCATTAGATATAGGTTTCCTATTCCTAGGATAGAAGACTTAATGGACTGTTTAGGGGGGTGCTAATTACTACTCCAATATTCATTTGAAAAGTGGCTACTATCAGATTAGGATGAAAGAGGGAGATGAATGGAAGTCAACTTTTAAAACTGCAGAGGGGTTATATGAGTGGTTAGTAATGCCATTCGGGCTTACAAATGCACCTAGCACTTTTATGAGGGTGATGAATGAGTTCTTGAAGGAATTTATAGGAGTATTTGTGGTATTCTACTTAGATGATATCCTCATCTTTAGCAAAACAAAAGAAGAATATATGAAGCACCTAGAACTTGTGTTGAAGAAACTTCAAGAGGAGAAGATCACCATAAATCTTGATAAATAGGGTACTTGGTAACTTGTTGAGGTGTCTAACTAAGGAGTATGGAAAAGGATGGGAACAAGTCATTTCACAAGAAAAAATTGCCTACAATGATAGCACAAACAGGTCTACTGGTAAGAGCCCATTTGAAATTGTATATGGGTTACATCCAAGGGGTGTACTTGAGCTAAGAGACCTAAAAGGTTATGAAGGAATCAGTGGACATGCTGATGGTTTTGCTCAGTCAATGAGAGAGGTTCATGAGTAGGTAAAGAAGACATTAATGGAGGCTAACTAAAAGTTGAAGGCTAAAAGAGATGAAGGGAAGAGAGATCTACAATTTGAAATAGGTGATTTGGTGATGGTATACTTGAACAAGGCAAGACTACAAAAAGGCATACCAAGTAAGCTGCAGATGGCATTAATGATGCTCTAAGCCCTACCCAAGGGTCCTAGAATGTGGGAGAAAGGTATATAAGGTTAGAAAAACCCTAATACTTGGGTTGGAGGATTGTTTTCACGAATTGAGACTTGGAGAGTACAATTTTGTGATTGGAAGAGAGCAAGTTTTCATTGAATTTCTCTGTTTGAGCCTTCATCTAGTCAAGAATGGATTGAAAGGACTTATCTAATGCTTTGAGTCTTAAATTTGTGTCACTTAATTACCTTTTGTAGCCTTAGACTAGTCATCTAGACCGATTGGTTATCTTTTTGCAAGTTTTTGGTGTTCTTGGTCTCATTGCCGATTCAGGCCAGTTTTGTGAATAATGAGTCCCACTTGACTTCCCATGGATTTCCTCTCATGGCCACTTGGAATCAAGTTGGGGAATATCTAAATAGTGTACATATAGGTTTTTGGGTCTTGTTTTGTAGGGAAGGTGATGAAGTCATCAAGCACTAGGTGAGTTCAAGTGCATTCTGGCTAGTAGCTTGGAGAGGACAGCAACAAGGAGAGTTGCTAAATGGATTAGTTTGTGCCAATAAAGAGTATGGGAGTGTAGGCACATGTATCTCAGTCATCTGTGTGTTAGGAGGAGAGCTAAGGAGGTCGTTAAAGCCCTCAAAGAAGGAAAAAGAGCCAAAAACCATAGGAACCCTTGAAAATAGGGGGTTTGAGGACAATTATATGTACAGAAACTTGTAGGACCTAAGGCCTAGTAAATCTTGGAGCCTTGATGGTCAAAAGAAAGAATTTAAAAAAAAATTTGGGGGTTGTTAAGACTGATTGTGAGAAAAGTCAAGAAAACGGGTTATAGGAGGCCAAATTGGGGCAAAAGGCTACAAGGCCTAAAATTGAGTTTTTCAAGAAAGCGATGGGTAAAAGGTGAAAGAATCCAATAAGATGGATTAGTGAGGAGATAAATCAATAAAGGGACAACTAGGATAGTGGTGCGGGGACACCTCGACTCTTGAAATTTATGACAAGCTTCATAATTTTGTAATGTTTTAGTCATTTAGAATTTCGTGGGACCATGTTAAGAAATGGTTAAGTGTTTAAAATTGCAATGATCTATTCATCAAAAGGATTAAATGATAGTTGTAACTGAATAGGAATATTGGGTAGATGAATAGTTTGTCTAACTACCCTAGAATCTCTATAAAGAGACAACATGTAACTGAATACGGGGAGATAGAGGAAATAGAGAGTGCAACTACGGGAAAACAAAAAAGAGAGTAAACAAGAAGGAGAAGAAATTGGGCTCTCTGGCCAAAAAGCATGTATGTTTTTGAAGTGTTAATATCTGGAATTCGTTAAAGAGGAGTTTCCATTTCCGTTTGTGTCGTTCTCTCTATCTTTCCTGGTTTATTGTTTTGCAAATTGTGAATGCAAATTAGTTTTGAAGGATTCGCTATTGTTTTCAATGTCATGGATGTCTTGTTTTGGGGTTTCTTTATGATAGTCCCGAATGGAATGGGAGAAATGGTTTTAGTTGATAGGGAATATACATAATATAATTGATTGTGAAATTATTTTATGGTTTTAAATGTATAACGGTTTTCAAAGAGACCATCACATCACTCAACCATTGTGTTTGAGCAATGTGTGACTCGGTCTTTGAACAATGGAAAGGTGGCAGATAGAGTTAGAGGCTTAAGAACATGTCTTGATCAGTAGTGATCGGTATTGATCAATAGTGATTAGTAGGTTAAGGAGTGAGAAGGGTGGATGATCCACTGTCTTATATTCTTTCCTCTACATCAGAATGGTATCAAAGCCGAAAGGTTCTGAGCATGTAGAAGGCAATCTACACCAGGCAGTAGTGTGGGTTCTTGGTTGCAAGTTGATCCATCCAAGCTGTAGGAAGGACACAGTTGTTCTTGCATGTGTGAAGATCTCAAGTTGGGGTCTTCATATTGTCTACACCAAGATGAAGCTGGGTAGAAGGTGCAATGAGAGCAACCACTAAGAGAAGGGTGGGAAGAATCTTCCAGAATCTTGTGTGGGTAAGATGATAGTATTCAAGATTCAATGGAAGTATTTAGATATATAAATATTGTGATATTGCTATCGGGATTCAATTGTGTAGTTTTACAAGTCAAACTCATTGACCCATGATTCATCAGTAGTGGTTCACAAGAACCCATCTCTCATGATAATCAATGGTTCATAAGGAGGAAGATAAATCTTCATACATTTCTTCTATCACAAATGAGATAAGTGCTTGGTTCATGAAGGTCATGAGACAACCATTAATGGGGAGTGGATACATGAAGAACTAATGGAGAATGATAATGGCTTCAGACCTACTATAAAATATTTTTTTTTTCGTTTCAATGATGCAAGAGGTTTTTGGTCTCACTACCAAAATGAGCCTATGAAGAATGCATGTGAAACTCATTTTGACCTTGAGTGTGTGCTTAATCCATCTCAATGATCATGCATTGAGGATGACATAGATCAATGCTACGACTAACCAATTAATAATTATACACGTGAATAAGTTAAACATGTACATGTCAATAAGGGAACTACAAGTACTCATAAACATGTAAGCCTCAAAAAGTATACACATGAATACATAGTATACACAAACTAGAACAAAGTATATGCATGAAAACATGTAAGCCACAAAGTATACACGTAAGTTGTAAAGTATACACTTGAATATACGTAACTCATATCTACTGAACCATCAATTTAGAATGCAAATATGGATAGGCATCGAAAAAAGATATTTGTATTAACCAAATAGCCATGTAGGCATACATAAATATATGTCGATATAAGTATGAAATATATGTACAAAATAGCCATATAGGCTTATGAGAATGCCATCTAGGCATACAATGTCAAATATGTCCAATAAAATATATGCACAAAACTGCCATGCAGGCATACAATAAAGGACTCTGGGATCAAAAGTCATTGCTCTCCATGCCCAGGAAATAAAATATTTCCCTTTCCTTTTTGCTCAGATGGCGATAAGCCTACCACTCATTTTTGCTGCGCTTGTGGAGTGCTCTTGTTACTCCTCCTAGGGTTTAGTTCATGGTGAAGTTTTAACTGTTACAATAAGAAGTAAAGACATGAATATATAGAAATTACATTATAAAAAATGATATATTTGACAAAATAATCACTTACAGCCATCTCACAATCTCTCTCCATGAGGGAAATATCCTCACGCCCATGCTCAGGCGTGCTCAAGCCCCCTTGTATAAACCATACAAATAGACAAAAACTACGTGAATCAATAATGGTTTGATTTCTGACTAACTAACATCTATAACAACAAATGTAAATTAAAATTTACTAATTTGCCTCATACCTCTTCTATCAGAGCCATCGAGGATTATATAGAAAATTTCACACCAATATCCATTGCCCTTGTCACATTCGGAGGTGTATCATCTCGCAACAACTTAAAATAAAAGAACAAATTATGCAACATAATAAATGATGTGCATGTATAAACTACAAAAATCTATTAAGTACTTGATTCATTAGTTAGACTCTTTATTCTATTACCTGCATGAAGGTTTGAGTAAATCCATCGCCACTGGGAAGTGTTCCATCAAAACCTCCAATATTAGTCTGTTCAACATCTAAAATTGCATATTAAATTACCATTAGTAAAAAAATTCCACTAATATGCAATAAACTTATAATTGTTTACTAGTTACATAACCTAGTGATAGGTGTACTACAAAAATAGGTTGGTGGGGGGCCGGTGTATCCAGTCTCAACACTATGACCCTGCAATTTTATTAAAATCATAAAACGTTTTTAGTTAATCTTGTATTTCAAAATAGAAATTTAATAAATTAAATTTAATGAACACATGCAATAACTTTTACATGACTACCAATGCCATATGCCTCATGAAAAATGTCAGCTACCCTCTACATCTCCATAGCTATAGACAGATCTTGCATACCAATCTCCTGAGGGTCGGTGGGGTCATGTGAACAAGTAGCCCCACAAAATTGACACACATGTGTTCGAAGACCACCACTAGAAGACTCCCCTAGATGGAACTATAGAATAGGGATAGTATGATGGATGACACTCTGGGTCAAAGTGCTAATTTCCTGCAATGTCTCTACGTCAGCACTTTCCTTCATGACGGAAGGCATAACAATGTGCCCATGAGGCAGCCTAGCGAGAGCTTGTCTATGTTGTCACATAGGATCTGGCTGTGCACCAGGTCTATCCTGAGCTGACCCCCCATCTCTCCCCTAGAAATCCCTCATATCAAAATAATTTGGGATTTTGTTCAATATGAACTCACTGTATATTTTCCTAAGGAAATATTGCGGGACCTTGCAATTGTTGCATAATGGGTAATCGAAGACCATGTACCACCTATCATAAAATTGCTCCTTCATTTGTTTGTGGTGGCACTAATGGATAGGAAACCTCTTCACATTGAGGGTAGGACTTTGATTTGTGCGTGGTTCAGTGAATAATGAGCACAAATCACCTTTTTTTATTTTTAAATCATTCACTTCCTTGTATGATAGTTTATTTGTATAATACTCCCTAGCCGCCTACCTCCTATCTTCCCATCCAGTTATTTGTTTGCTAATTGAATCTACGTTTGTTAACATATCTTTCAAGGAATTTGCTAGGGTCATTCTTTCTGTGGTTGAACCATTTGGATCACTCAACCTATTGATCAAATCCTCAATTTATTTTTTGTTGTTCTCAATTTCACTCATTAAATTTTGTTGAGTGCCAGGAAGGGATTGAGTGATTGGTGGAGGAGGTTGATGTTGTGGTTGATTTTGATCTTGAGGATTTGGTTGGTCCTCCTGTTGAGGATTTTGAGGGTTTGTAGATTGATTTGCATCTCCTAAAATTTCAAACAAATAGATATCAAATTCAACCTAAAACTAACAAATTCAAAATAAAAAGCATAGAATCCTTACCTCTTATAGATCCTCATCATTGTGGCACCATCGTTGCGAAGAAATTCAGATTCTTGGTGAAGAAATTCTTCTCCTCGAACACGAGCGCGCTATTTTGGTGTTTTTGGCTGTGGGTGCACAAAAAAACCAATCGAAATGAAAATGAGAGATTTGCATTTATTTTTTGCGTCTAATAGTCAATAACACGCTCGTGTTATGGCTTTGCAGTTATAGCCATTGGGACCTTGCCTAGGTTTAACTGAAGGCATAACGCAAGCACGTTATAATGCGCTCGCATTATGGTTTACAACTTCTTTTTTTTTAGGGTGTCCACGCAATGGCTACCCATTTCCATGCACCTGCCCCATATTTTGTCTCAACAACTTTTCAAGTCTTGTAGCCTAGAGAAATTAGGTAACCTCTCATTTGCACCTTCCAAAAAATACAGTTAGATCCATCAAACATAGGGATTTTCATTTTATGTGCCATCAAATTGTTAGAGTTGAAAATATACAACACCACAGAAGCCCAAAAGATCTTTGCAAGCAAATAACCTGTTACAAAGAGAAACAAAGAGAAGCAATAAAGGAAATGCTCAAGAATGTGGATCCATGAATTCACACAAAATGTAAAGTGAATTAATGATACAAAAAATAGTTTTCAACTACATATAGATGAAAACCCTAAAAAGGAAAACCCTAGGCTTGCACAATAATAATGAATAAAGTAATTAATTATTATGTACCTAATGTTAGCTTAAGTGAAAGAGGTAAGAGGGAACTTTACATAATTAAACAAATATTGTTTAATTAATAAAATAAATACCCAATTACTCTAACACCCCACCTTAAGATAGACATAGGAAGAAGCTATTGAAAACAAAAGCAATGGGTCCCGACAATAAGGCCAGGTTAGGTACCCATGTACAAAATCAATGCAAACTAAATAAAATGGGGTAAAGGAGAAAACCCAGTGGGAACAAAACTCCTCCCCAAAATAGAATGCAAGGAAGGAATGCAATGCACTAATGAAAGAAGGATAGGAGGTGGATAACATGATACCCCCCATAGACAACTTCTATCATATAAGTACATGTACAATGATCCCCATAGGAGAGATAGAAAGAGAGAAGAAGGCTCCCCCACAATGAAGAAACTCATGTTATAATGGTAGATGCCAGATGTAGAATCCAAAAGGAGATCCTGAAGCAGCAAATGATATTCCTCCCCTTGGGAAGAAACGGATCCATGGACCTGTATCGAAGAAAACCTGTGAAGAATGATGAACCAATATGTCTCAAGATGTGTGCCATAATAGGATGCTGAAGAGTCTCACTGTCTAAACTGAAACAAATAATGTTAAATCCAAAATGATGTGGAGAATATTGAAATGCAACCTCTGAATGCATGAATAATGGTGGGTGAATAGTGATAACCTGACTGTCAAGGTAGAGGAGATGAATGTCCTCAAAATAATCCTCCAAATCTGCAATATAGGACTCAACAAACAAGAAAGATATGTTTGCAACATAAGAGTCTAAAGTAGCTATGTCTGGAAGATGTATGATTCCCTACTACACTGAATCAAGAACAACAAGAGATGCTGATGAAGTCTTAGTTAGAAGAGTAGGAATTGTGAGACAAACCTCTGATCCATCGGAATATGTAAGGATGTCTAAATACTCAAGCTCCTCTAAAGTATCATGATCAAATGGTGTATTCTCTCTCCAAGCAATGGGTATGAGACAATCTGAAGCAGGATCCTCTGGGAATGGAGATAGAATAGGGTCTTCATAGATCTCCCAAAGACGTGTCCAAAGTGGGTGAGGACAATCAATGTCCGATATAACCAACACAGTGTCATGATCAACACTAGACAATATAACTCCTGCAATGTGATTTCTAATAATATCCCATGCTAATCTGCCCTCTAAAGTTGCTGGTTCAGGTATGAGATCATACAAATAAGGCAAAATATTAAGCCACCTACAATGTGTAAGTATACCCTTTGCCCATGACTCATAATTACCCCGTTCCAGAAGAACAACTGAAGGGTGAGTAGAGAAACCCATGATAACTCTTCAAATGAAAAATTCAGAGACTAATGATCTCAGTAATGATAAAGCATATCAACATAACCCATCCAACGCAAACAAACCCCATGTAAGGAGCCAAGATGACCAAGTAATTGAGCAAAGTGTAAAAACACACAAAGCTGAATAAAAAATACTTGGTAAATATTCTTGATAAAATAGACTTATAGATCTGGAAAGAGCACTGTAACACCTTTCCAACACCTATTCATTTGCGCAAAATGGACACCGTGGCCAAAAGTTATGAATTTTTCAAAAACTGAATTTAGCTTGCAGGAAACGAATTTTCTAACAAAAAATGTTTATTTCTAACTTGATTTTTGGAAAATCTACTCATTGTTTGTAGACAAAAATAAAAACCCAGAAATATTTTGATGCTAGAAACAAAACCCAGAAATTGTTTCTTGATCCAACAAGCAGAATATGAGAAAATGATTTTTTTTTTACTTTCAGCCAAGAGAAAAATGACGCGCGCCATTTTTTTAACAGTGATTTTCTTTAGATCTATGCAAGATATGCAAAATCTAAAAGATACCCAGTTCAGATTTCGACGCTGGCTACAAAACCCATAAATCATTTTTTCCTACAAATAAGTGAAAACTAAATTTTTGAAGCAAAAATGATGACGGCTCCAATAAAAAACGGCTTGCAACAAACCCTTGTAGCTCCAAAAATCTTCAAAACAAGAACAAGCAGCTACAAATCTGAAGCTCTGATACCATGTTGGAGTTGAGAAGATACAACACCATAGAAGTCCAAAAGATCTTTGCAAGCAAATAACCTGTTACAAGGAGAAACAAAGAGAAGCAACAAAAGAAATGCTCAAGAATGTGGAGCAATGTATTCACCTGAAAATGTAAAATGAATTAATGATACAAAAGATAGTTTTCAACTACATATAGATGAAAACCCTAAAAAGGAAAACCCTTGGCTTGCACAATAATAATTAATAAAGTAATTAATTATTATGTACTTAATGTTAGCTTAAGTGAAAGAGGTAAAAGGGAACTTTACGTAATTAAACAAATATTGTTTAATTAATAAAATAAATACCCAATTACTCTAACACAAATCTACCCCAAGTGATTAAGATCTTCTTTGAGGAACCAAATCTTTGATACCAATTGTTGAAGAGTTCGGATAACTAAGAGTGGGGTGAATCAGTTATCAAAAAACAATTTTCTTGACCTTAATTAATCTAGAGCAATCTTAAATTAGTCAGATAATTATTAAAGCAGATATAAACATGAACGAACTTAACAAAACGTTGCACAATGAACACAAAAATTTACATGGATACCCAAGAAGGGAAAAAACATGGAGAATGCTAATTCTCAACTATAAAACACTGATTAAGGTGATATTTACAATGGCTCATTGTCAAAATGCTCACTGCAAGTAAGGCTCACTGTCGGTGGGCTCACTACCCGACTACTATATTAAAAGATAAAAAGGGTCACTACCAAGAGAGAAAGGCTCACAACCTACAGAAAATGCTCTTTGCCAAAGAAGAGTCTCACTAACAGAGGAATGATGAAAGGGAATCCACTATCGAAAGAAACTATCACCAAGAGTCGTATCAGAAGAATCTCACTATCTGTTGGCTCTAGTCACACAATATTTGGACTTATAGATTCACATTCACCACACTTACTTTCATTGAACAAAATCATCTTTAAATTATACCATTCCATGCCTTCATATTCTCCTAAGTTTTCCAAGCACACTTTGAATTAGGTCACCACAAAAACATTCCCGTGGTGGAAGGGAATGAAATGTGGACCAAAAAAAATCTCCTCGCTCAAATCAACATGCCACATTTTTACCATGATATCCAAAACCAAGGAATAAAATATTAAAATTACAATACTAACAATGTTCTAGGGCACACTAACCAATTTTTAGATCGGTCTGGACCCATAAGAGTGTATCTCACTATGTTGTAGAAATAATAGGACCACGACAAGCATGACCAAAGATAGAACATTGTAATAGAACATCTAAAGCACACCAATCCGGATAACTAGAGAATTAAAATCAAACCTTAATCAATCAACCAAGAGAGGTTGACATAAATGAAAACCATTAATGACAACAATCAACAACATCACATTCCAATAAATGCTACAACTCACCAAAACCAAGTTATTTGAATACAATTATATAGTAAAATTAAAAAATTATTTGAATACAATTTTTTATAAATTAACACTATAATTTAGTTGCTAATAAAATGCTAAAAAATAATGTTACATCAGACGTCAATCTTTATATAGTAAACTTTTTTTTTTCCTTCAATTTTTTTGTGTATTTATAACTTCAAACTTTAGGGCATCGATATTTTGTTTTGTAATTTTAATAAATATATAATTTTAAATAAATATTTAAATGCATGTGTATTAAAATAAGGTTGTTTCCACTCGACATCAAATATACTATCTTAATCTAGAGTCTTTTATCTAGGGCATCATATTTAAAAAAAAAAGTTTTATTATTTTTCTTAATATGGTAATCAACCTAATATTTTTGTGATGATAACCTACGTTTAGTAAAAAATTAAAATAAAATATAAATATTAATTGAACTATTAAAATAAATATATATTTGAAAACTACACTTATGGATCTACAAAATGGTACTTTTATATTTACGTATATATATTTATATGAGTAGGAGTTTTTGAAACATTAAATTTTCAAATAATTTTTTTTTTAGTAAATTGGCCTCAAAGTGGTGCTACATGTGCATTTGGCCAACAATTTTAGTTGGAAAAGTTGTGGACATATTTAATTTATCTAGAATGAATCTTTCTAGATCATATGTTTGACCAATTTTTTTATTAGTTATAAATACAAAAATTCACTTGTATTGATAATTTGGTTGAAAGTGTGACACAACTTTGTACTTTTACCCATCCACAATGTCAATTAGATTTATTTGTTGATTTATGGTTTGTTTACCAAGATTGAAAGTGTTTACTTGATAATATGTGGCTTGCAATTCCTTGTCATCTTTATTAGCTATAGGTGAAGAAATTTCCACTATCAAGTCTTCATCATTAGTTAACTTTGTAGAATGAACAACATATGGTTTCTTCCTTGGCTTCACTTTATCTCTCCTTTACCATTTCATCCCATGTAATAGGTTGGACCTAACCCTGTTGCCTTTTCTCCAAATTCAATTTTAACCAAGTAGGAGCAGTCGGTTGGGTTACTACCTATTGAGCACTAGGAGGTGGTGATGGGGGTATGGAAGAAATTATTTTCATTGTTATCTTAGAAGAGATTCTATCTCATTCTTCTTGTTCTTTTTCCAATCTTTCATGTTCCATTTTCTGATTTTGAGATCTTATTTCTTCTATCTTTCTCATTTCTTCTTCTTTTTGTGTAGCTTCCTCTCCATCTCTTAAATTCTTCCATTCTAACTACTTTGCCCAAAGTTCTTCCTCTACTATTTTATCTTGCTCAAATTTCTCCTTTTGTTCCAACTCTCATGCAATGTATTCTTCTTCGTCCTTCATTTATGCCTTAACAACTTCCTTTTCTTGAGTTAGCTCTTCATTTTTCTTTCTTTTTTCTTCTTCCTCACTAGCTAACTCTTTAGTTTCTATTCTCCAAGAAATTTCCATTATTTCTTTATGCTCATCTTTGATAAAAATATCATTCATTATGGCTTCACCCCATAGGATCTTCCTTCCATAGATCTAGTCTCCTCTTCTCCAAGTTCCTCCTCAGCCTTCTTCAGATATTCTTCCCATTCTTCTCTTTCTTCTTCCTAATACAAAATTTTATTAGAGTCCAATCGGATAGGTGAATACGTTACATCAATCATAGGAGGCCTCTCTTCTTCACTAGCTGCTACTCTTGAAGTTGATGGTGTAGTAAGAGGAGTACCCTCAATTTGTAGCAACACATTAGAAGAACATTCTTCAATAACTTCCTCTCCAAGGTATAGAATAGTTATAGGTGTAGCAACAAGACCTAAACTGACTCCTATAGTAGAAGCTTGATACATAACCTTGGCCTTTTCTAAGGCTTTAGTTACTTATTTCACCAATGTTTCTTCTTTTGCTTGAGTCGACTCTTCCATGGCTACCTCCATAGCTGCAACAAATTTTTTAAGCCTTTGATATTGCCTTATCTCGGTGGAGGAAACAAGCTCACTACTAGAATCCTTAGCCCTTGGTTTCTTTAAATAGAGATTAAGCCACTTCCGGCTTCTATCAACCACTGCATGTGATACTTTATGAATATTAGTTTCCTCTTTTCCATCTAATTAATTGGCTCCAAATCCTTGGTAGCCACTTTATTCATCTCATAGCGGGGATCAAGAGTAATCATATCATCTGTCATGCCTTCTAGTATATCCTTTGCAACCTCAAAATCCTTCATCTAGGAAATTTTTAGTCTTTCATATCCCCTTTTCATTACTTCAAATTGATCCTACAGGTTCGCTCAAAAGTCTTCAAGAAGTGGCCTATAATGGGGAAACTATAAAGCATATATACCATAGATTTTCTTCTTAGGATCAAAATCTTTTCTAGATGTATAATGTTTAAAATTCATTGACTGAAACTCTTTTGTTGTTGTCTTAGCTACTATTGAAGAGGAACAAAAGTAAAACCTTGATTGTATTGGGAATGGGTGGTATCCAACCTGGTGTTGTGTAGACAATTTAGCATTCACCTCAGCGGCTTGATGAGAAAACTCTATCAAGACCCATCTATCACCACAACACCTTGGAAACTTGAAAGGGTGCCCATCATATCCAAATAGTCTAAAATAAGTAGATTTAGGGTATTGCATAAACCAATAACCCTATTGTTCAATTAACTCCATTGCCTCCATAGACAATTTGAAGCCAATATCACCTATTAATTGATTAATAATAGCATATGAAAATTCATCATTAAATCTTTTAAAAAATTTATCCACAGTCTTCAACTCCAGTTGTTCATAATAGTCCCAAACCTTCTTTTGATCTGGGCCCTCATTCATTGATCCTTCAAGAGTTAAAATGGGAAATTGTCCCATCCTTTCAACATAAAATATCATGTATGAACACATATAGAATGTCTTGGTTTCTGTTACTTCCAACAATTGGTCATGGATGTTGTCTAAAATTATCTATCCCCAATCCAACTATTGTTTCCCCTTTAAAATTAGTTGAATAAATGGAAACATCCAGTGTTCAAAGATACAACAATTTTCCTTGCCAAATACTATTTCCAACAATGTAATCATGTCTCCAATGTCCTCAAAAAATTCAAACCTCTTTTAAGGTTAGGTGGTACCTTCTTTACTAATTTATTCTTTATCTTAAGCCACCTTTTGTTCCCATCCCCAGTGATTATCTAGATTTTAAGTGCATTAGCCTCAGTCATAATCCTAAGATTAGGGTAAGGAGGAGGATAAAAAATTAGTCCAATCATTGTTGGGGTTAAATAAATTATTACATTTCCTTGTGAATCAATGCATTGCCTCTAAGTGGGATTGTATGTTTGTGCTATAATTAGAATAAACATCAAGCATTACACAATAGTAAGAAAATTAGTTACATGGGCCAACCCACACTCTACAATTATCCTTACCTTTGGGGTAGCATCTTCTAAAAAAGTATCCTTACATAATTGATCTAAAACAATATGTCCCACAACTATGTCATTGATCATCATAACCTCTGAACCAAACTTCGATGGTACTGGAGTCCCTTGGAACTTATACGTCATTGTAATAGGAACCTCTTCTAGTTTTAGCCTTTTACCCCTTGTTCCTTTTGATGTGTCTTCACCTGGGACTTCTTACTCTGAGTTAGACATTTGTTAATCACCTGCAATATTGACCATTATCAAACAAAGGTAAGATATGGGAAGAATATATTAGTCATAAGAATTCATATTAAATCCCAATTCACTTGAGAAAATTTCCCATTCTATAAATTAATTCAATATTTTCCATTTTTGGGTTTAGGGAAAAACCAAGAACTTGACCATTCTAAGCATAAAACTGAACTATATCAGGGTATGCATAGGATCATGATGGGCCAAAAAGTGGCGATATGTAAGTGATATGATGGCCCATGTGTTTTATGACTTTTTTTATCCAAAATTGATGAAACAAAAAAGGTTTTTAAAAGAGATTATTAGCTTTCTAGAATATAAATTATGATTTACTTTGAATTTAATAAATAATTATTATTCATTTTCTATTTGAATTATGACTAAAGTCTTGATTGATAGGCTGATTGAAAAAAATATATAGCTTTCAAAGGGTATCACATTTTTTGAGTTTGAAACATGCATCACATTCTACCCTTCACATACTATAGGATTTAAAAAAAAAGAATTGAATTTTATAAAGTTTTGACCAAGTTAAGGTGCTTAGACATACGATTTTTTATATTTTTTAAAAATTGTAATAAAAAATCATAATTAATTATTTACTTGGAAAAAATTACAAAAAACTATGCATCACATCGGCACATGAGTCTTCTACTTATATATAAAATTTTATAAAAAAATATTATCATTTTATTGTGGTTAGGGTGGTCTGACATACACCCACTCCTTATTTTTTCCCTGAAATTTAAGTACTACTCCATTGAAATTTAAAATTTTCACCAAATAGATTTTTTTTAAATAAAAATAAACCTAGTAGTTTAGAAACTACATTCAATCTACAACAAATTCTATTCTTACATATTTTTTAATTAATATAGTTAACTTATTCAAATTTTTACGTCAAGTCACCTAACTCTAATTTTTCTGAATTTTATTGCCACTTAAGGGCCTATTTTTTCCATGATAATCCTACACATGCCCATTAGAGGTTTGGATTAGGGAAAAATTTGAACCTAATATTAAAATTTTAAATTTCTATTCTATCAGACATCAGAATGAGGTTTTGGTTCAACAATTATAACCATAGTGATAAACAATATTTAGTTTCACTCTATGATCTGATCAGGTAATGTGTTTAGAAATCAGGATCAATTTTTCACCAAGCAGTGACACTCATGAAATAGGGTTAGTAAATGAGTCATCCCTGAGTTTTGATCTTGATGGAACATCATAATTTAGAATAGGGACATGGTTTGGAACTAGACCCAAATGAATGAACAAGTGTGAGTAATGTCCCAAGTTCTAATCTCGACATTATGTCAAAAGTCAAAACCGAGATATGTTTGGAACTTGACCTTTGGTATGTATAGTGAGAATATGTCAACTCTAAGTTATGATCCCAATGTAGAGTCAGAAGTTGGCATCATAGTGACATCAATTCATGGAGCCTATCAGTATGTCAAAATTTTGGTGTCGGTCTGACATCCGATCCTAATAGTAATGCGGGCATCAGAGTCAGGACAAAAGTTGGTGCACTATAAAAAATCCTTAATATGTCAAGGTAACGATCTAATCCCTGATCTCGATGGAACATCAAAATTTGGAATGAAGGAAAATAAACAGAAAAAGGCCAGATGATGGTAAAAACACATGGTGTAGTTCTGATTCTCAGTTCTAAAATAGATGAGAGAATCAAGAATGAAACAATGAGCCAACATGAAAGAAAAATAAATGTAATATTATTTTTCAAATCGAACCTTTGGGATCAAGAAATGGTTGGGCTTAATATTTTTGAATTGTAATGATAAAATTTTCAAAATTTATCCATTTTAAAACCAATTTGACCAAACAGTATGATAAAACCCTAGAAAACTAGGGCATGGTTGGAAAGAAAATATTTTGAATAGAAAACAAAACAAAATTTGAGGGAAAAACCAAATGCACAAAACCCAAAATGAACCAATGGAAAATGAACCGAAGGGTTCCAAAACAAAGAAAAATGCACCAACGGGTACGAAGAAAGACATAAAAAAACCAAAATGATCAAGCTAGAAAAGAAGGAAAGAAAGAAAACATGTGAAAGAACAAGCAAAGGAAACACAAGAAAATAAAAAATAAAATAAAAAACATAGGGAAAATAAAATACCTCAAAACACAATAAAAAATATAATAGTATGGTGATAAATCTAAGTGTCTTCAAACCCTAACTCCTGGTTGCACTCTCGTTCGTTCCGTCAAACTATACATGCCAAAATAAAAAAAAACTAAGGAGTGACAAAACTAAAAACCTATTCACACGTCTGAATGGTTAGAAATTAATGATGGTTGGTCAAGCCTTAGGCTTGGGGTGGAAGTAATAAATGCACCACTGCAAGAATGAAGGTAGTTAGGAGTTGGGATCGGCACATGAGACAACACTGGACATTTAATGAGTACAAAGTTCAAGTAAAGGTCTGAAATCTGAATCTTAAAAAAGATAAATGGAGGAATCAGGATTGGTATGGGAGATGAAACAAGAACTTTGAAAAATTTCTTCATTTGAGTTCCACTCTGACGTCCGATTCTGAAAAGGACAAAGAGAGTCAAAAATCAGGATTGGGTTGGAAACAAGAACAAGAACTTTGAAAAAAAAATTCGTTCCAGTTCCAGTTCAATGTCTGATTCTAAACAAGAAAAAATATACAAGGGGGAAAAGGGGAAGTCAGGATTAGAATGAAAATAGGAACATAAACTTTTTAAGGTGTAAGGTTACAGTTCTAAACCAAAATGTGAATCCGACAAGACAAGAAAAACACAAGGAAAAATACGGCGATCAAGATCGGAACAAAAATAGGAACTTGAAATTTGGAAAGTAACAAGTTTCAGTGATGAACCTAAACCCAAAAAGAAAAGGATAACAAGGACTTAGGAGAAAAAATACAACTCCCAAAGTTCGAACAATAACATCAAAGATAATAACAAAATGAGGTGGTTATGCAATGTATAATAGTTGGTGACTCAACTAGGAAAATGGCTTACCCATTTTCAAGATATTGAAGAATTCAATCACCTAGAATCTCTAGTTTATGAACCCTTAACTTGAGTAGGATTAGTCACAACAAAAAAGGTTGAGCTAGAATCTCAAAACATGCATCAAAAACAACTTTGAATTTGATTGTGTGTATATATGGTGCATCATTTTCCTAAGAACCTTACCCATCCTTGAAACAACTATATGAAGATTCAAGCTATGTGAACTGAGTTCCTTTAATTGCCATGCAATAATATCTTGGGAATTGCTCCATTTCCATCCAAATGTCTATAGCCTCAACGAAGATACCTCTAGTTCTCTTAAAGTGTTTCTCTACTACCAACCATGCATCCATAGCCCTAGTAGAGATACTTGAATTACCTTTATAATATCGAGTTTTCCATTATTTATGCTTCTCTTTTCTTTTCTTTTTGCATGGGTTCTACTTGAAGCAATTATTGTATTATCTTTTTCTCAATACTCAAATGTGGTATCCAAAACTCAGGTTGAGAACTACGATGGACCTCAGGACAATGTTAGAACTCAGATTTTTCACTTGAATCATGGATAAAGTTAGCCTAAGACAAAAAGGTCCTTATTAAAATAAATGAATTTATCTAGTATGCGACAGATTTAGCTACGGTCTACGAGCTCACTTAAAATAAACATCTTTCTTCATAACCTTCCAAACCTTCATTAAGATGTACATAAAACATAAGTTTCAAAATGAAAGAGCTTAATAGACACACCTAAAAATACCTATATAAATTTCTTGGTCATAGTACTCTTAGTATGCTTTGAATAACTACCCATTTTTTCAAAATGAGGAAAATGAAAGTCCCTAAAAAAAAAAGAAACAAAAAAAAAAGGAAACAAAACAAAAAAATACACATAGAGAAACAAGTAGAAAAACCAAAACAAAGAAAAAAACTAAACTACATATGCACAATGGATGAACGATCAAGCCTTCATGCGCCAAAATAATGTTTAAGAAACTTCCCATTGACTGGAAATGGAACAAGTTGTCCCGTTAATGTACTAAGAAGAAAGTAATTCTCACCTAGGATCTTAGTGTTCTGATATGGACCCATCCAAAGTCTATCAAAGTTTTGGTGATCACCTTTCGTTTCCCTAGCTTTGTCCTATAACAACACAATGTTTGATATTCTAAAAGCCTTGATTTTGGCTCTCTTCTCAAACCAACATTTGACTACAACCTGATGTCTAGAAAATAACTACAAAGAAGAATCCCCTTTTTCTTCTACATTAAGAAAATTAGTTGGTCAGACCTCTATCTAATCATCATTAGAGTAGAATTGTTGCATAAACTATAGAACGGGTATATGTAGATGAATAGGGAAGACTATTCTTGGACATAGACTAACTTAAATGGCAATTTTCTTAAGGCAACTTTGATTCTAGTCCTATTTTCCCATAATGCAAATTTCAGCTATGTGTGCTAGTCTCTAGGATTACTTTCTAGCAACTTCTTAATTACCTCCGAAAAATTCTTTTTAGTACACTCTGCTACCCCATTTTCCTGTGGATAGTAATTAGAGGAATATTTCAACCATATTTTATGTTCATACACCAGTGAATAAATTGAGTTGAAGAAAAGGTATGGTAGTTATCACATACTAGGGAAAATAGTACTCCAAACCTAGTAACAAAATATTTGTTGAGGAATTTGATAAAGACAATATTGTTACTGATCTTGCAAGGTTCAACTTCAATCTATCATGTGCAATAATTTTTCATAGTCAAAATTATAGACACTAAAAATTGACCACTTTCATTTGGCCAATTTACCCCTAATTCAACTAATATCATATCCTCTATATTAATTAAATAATACCCTATTATTTAATTAATATTGATTATCCTTTATCCCTTCATCCTAATTTATTTCTTCTATCATCTTTAAATCCTAGCCTAAAGTAAATAATTAAATTTAAATATTTATTCCTATCCCTTATCACTTTGCCTCTAAAGAATTAAATAAATAATCTATTTATTTAATTCCCCTCATGTCACATCCTCCATAACCTTTTTCTAATCTTGATTAATTTGTATAATCCTAGATTAAGGATGTGCACATTCCTAATCCTTGATTAGGGAGGTTTCAAATCCTCCATAACATGCAAGTGGATCATTAATCCTCATTACTCACCTAATCATTTTCCTAATCCCTTACTTAGACAACCTAATCATTAATTAGCTATCCTAACCTACCCCTTGGTCAACTCTCCCTATCCCCCAAGGAATTTTTAATTCCTTTTTGTCTTCTGAAGGTCCTTTTGTAGAATTTTAAATTCCTCTCTCATCCCCCAAGGAATATTAAATTCCTTTTCTCCTTCTGAGGATATATTAAATTCCTTTTATCCTTTCCATGCACATTAAAAAGGAATTTTCAATTCCTTTGGTCAACTCTTGATCTCAACCTTTGATCCTCTTCCAAGAATCAATCTCCACGATCCATTTCAATCTCCCTTTCTAAATTACTAAAACTTAGCCATTTTTTTGTATTATCAACCACATTCAACTAGATTCTAATGCTCATACGATCACATTCATCTCAATCCTTCAATCACCATAGGAAAATTCACCATCCTTGCATCCAAATCAAGAAAAAATGAAGTCATTATGCTACCGAAATCTATCTAGGAGCACACATATCAAGCCATCATAAGGGGAAAATAAACTCATCAAGCTCAAACAAGTTAATATTTTGGTATTTTATTTACAAGTTTGAGTTTCATCTTTAGCCCAATCTTGATTCTTTTGTTTTGTTTTGTTTTTCTTGCTTGAGTTTATTTCTTGCAAACTTGCCTATTATAGAGGAAAATATGTAGGCAACAAAGGTGAAAGAAAATTCACCCTTTTGCAAAAAAGGGGTGAAATTGAAACCAGGGGAGAATTTTCTCGAAGAAAAGGTGAACTCATGAAGATTTTTAAGAAATAGGCGAGAGTGCTTAAGTTAGAGAGGCGAGATAAAATTCACCCATATTCCTGAACAGGTGATTGCGAATTTTCCCCTCTTCCTAGATAGGCAATTTTGACTAGAAGAAACAAGCAAATTTTCTTGATACAAAGGCGAATTTGAGGTATACCTGAAGCTTAATTTTTCAATTTACAACTTCAATTTGATTTCATTGTTAGTTACTAATCTACTAACCCATTTTTTTGTGAGTGTATTATTTTAGTAATGAATTATGGAGCTTTTCCTCATTCTTCCAAGACCAGTGGTGTTAAATTAATAACTTCTATTCTAGAGGATGATCGGTTAGAGACCCTTAGTATATTTTTGTCTATGTGTGTTTTTAATACTAATTAGGCACACGTATATTTAATTAAAGGATCAATTTACATTTTTTGTTGTGTTTGGTAGTAATTTGTTTACATATCCACTCCCCTGCCACCTTTAGGTTATCTTGGGTGATGATAAATTGAAGCTTTCTCTAGTCCAATCTAGGCTACCCAGGAGGTGCTAGTGCATCTAAGCTTTCCCCTTGTGCTACGTGTGAGCCTAGGGACCAGCTGAAGCATCTAGTATCTTCTTCCTTTAGCGGGACCTACTTGGGATTTCATCACCTGAGGGAAAATTCCAAACACATGTTATTGGTGTAGTATATAAAGGGGGGAGAACAAAATTTGTACCCCAATACAGTCATGTCATGCTTACCAGAGCATTTAAGCTAGGGTGATACCTAGATAGGACATGTAGAGTTGGTCCAAGTTTCCAATACCTCACTAGGGCTACCAACTCATGCTTGTGATGGGTTGGTGTTCATGGTTGTGCCTCACATACCTTGCATATATCAAGGATACATGAGATAGCCTAGTATAGCCTAGATAGAGACCTGTGTTTTAGCCAAGACTTGGTGTAGTGTAAGGGATGCGCACTATACCTCAAAGTTACACAGCACTTACTCCCTTGGGTTGAGATATAAATCCTCATGGTGGACTACGATAGTCCTTGAGTGAAAGTGTGAAGGTGAGCCTGTGGCATCTGTTGATGACCCTGTGCCACTAGAATGCTAGCTATCCACCCTCACAAGAAAGCATGATCTAGAGAACTACCCTAGTATCATGGAGTATTAACCTTGGTTTTTCCGCTCAAGGTGGTGGGCCTATATCAGGTTTGTAAACCTTTATCACTAATTTTTAGGATTGTGTTGCCTGGCATGTCTTCATTGTGTGATACCAGTGCTTTTATTTTTAGTTGAGTCAATCTAGCCTTTCTTCCTGTTGTTTATCATGTTTTTTTTCCATTTTCCATAGTCAACCCCTATCCTCAAAGGTGAATTTTCTCCATACAGAGGCAAATTCGCACTGTGGTCAAGTGATTTTTCCCTACAAAAGGTTGATTATGTGTCTGAGTCTAGTCTAGGTCATCGCTTTGGGTGAGTCCATATTTTTCAGAGGAAATTTTTCCTATGGGTCCCCTCCTTAGGTGACCCCATGTCTACCCATTCCCTAGAATAAGAGAATCTATCCATCCCTTAGGCGAGTCTATGATAGTCTTCAATCTATTGAATCCGCCAATTTCCATAGAAATGGGAAAATTTACATCTTGACTTAGCCTGTTTCTTGAGAGATAGGAGAATTTGCATCTCGAACTAGCTTGTTTCTTGAGAGATAAGAAAATTTGCATATTGACTTAGCCCATTTTTTGAGAGATAGGAAATTTTCATATTGACTTCATTCATTTCTTTATACATAGGCGAATTTGCATATTGACTTAGCCCATTTCTTGAGAGATAGGTGAATTTGCTTCTTGACTTAGCCCATTTCTTGTATATCCCCCAAACAGAGGTTAATTTTAGTCCACCAGATAGATGAGTTTCCTCAACATACAAGCGAATCTATTTTCCCTGAATATGTGAAGTCATGACTTGAAGAGGAAAATATCCACTACATAGAGGTGTATGTGCTACCCATAAAAATTCCAAAGAGTGAATCCTTATGGTCATTGAAAGCCTATTATTTTATGAGTCCTTTACCATGATCATTTTTTTTAATCATTATCCATCTTCCCATAATTTTCACTTTAGTCCATCTACATTTTCCAAAAGTCATTCATTCCTCGATCAAATCGCATAATTGCATCTTAGAACATTCCTAGGTTGCATATCCATCATTGGTTCATCAATCCCACCCCCCTAGACCTTTTCTTAGAAGGTTTTTATCCAAGTTGGCTTAGGTGCCTATTCCTGATCATCATCCTTCACACCTTCTCAAGATTTTAATCCATCTTGAGTATCTAACCCATCTTCAGCCCAATCAATCTACTTCCATCTTAAGGTAGATTTGATGTCATAATCATCCCTTTTTTAGTTCAACCTGGTCATCAACACCTTATGTCATCTAGTAAAATCTTTGAACTTAGTTTAGAATTGGTTTCATCAGCCCAATCCAATTGATCATCCAATCATATTAATCATCTCATCCTATCAACCAATCTAATAGAGTCCAATCATATCCTCTAATCATTCTAATCTTAGCTTAAATCCCATCTTAATCTAAACCTCATTTCTAATCCTAATCTAAGCTTCAATTGAGTCCTAATCTGAGCTTAATTCATATCCCAATTTGAGCTTTAGTCCATCCACATCCAAGATCTTTTGATATCAATTTTTTTTTTTAAGATCCCTTCTTCCATGTTCTTCTAATCTATCCTATTTATCTCTTCATCATCTTTTCTTTAATTCTAATCATCTATTCCCATATTTTCAATCCACTTTCACCTAATCCAACATTATGAATCCTTATCCTTCATCAATGCCACCAAAAATAGTAGTCAAGGGAAATACCAACTATCTTGATGATGATAATGAAGGTCTTTCTAATTAAGATCAGTATGATATAGACTCCCTTAATGCTATCATTTATAGTAATCTTTCCCAAACTATCATTCAAAATACAATCCCTCATCCAAGCCATTCCATCACATCTTCATCCATATCTAATAACAATCTTTACACTACCTTTGATAAGGGATGTTCAGTATCTTTCCCATCCACATATTCGTCATATCCTTCATCGAAATTTCTCTCTTATACACCATCCACATCTTCCCACCTCAATCTGTCATCCTAATTTATGCATATCTTAATTCCTCATCCACTTTCTCCAATGTCAATCCATCATCTACATATTGCTACTTTAACCCCCATCCATGTCCTCCTATACTAATCCACCACCCATATCCTCTTATCTTAATCCATCCTCCTAATATTCCCATCCTAATCTAACATCCACATCTTCCTACCTCCACCATCCCCATACACCTATCTTAATCCACTATCCCAATCCTCCCAACCTAATCCAACATCCACATATTCCTATCTTAATTCACCATATACATCCTCCTATATCACTCCGCCCTCCATTCCATTATATTAAATAATCCTCCCTCCAATCTACCCTACCTTAATCCTCCATCTAGTCTTGAGCCACTCACAAAGCCTAATCCTCCACCTATTAGTCATACATCCAATCCCTAATCCTATTCCTCCACCCATCCACAACCCTTCATCCATTCCCATCACCCTACCTAAGCCTATAATTCCTAAAGACCTCATTCCAAATTTCATCCAAGGACTCATGAAAAAGAATACACCCTCAAATCCACATCTTGAAATTTGTGGATCCATCCAATACCACTTCATCATGTATGACCACAAGTGATGAGGCCCTTCTCCATCCCATACCTATCACTACTATTACCACAACTAGCATCACTCAAGCTATCAAAACCATCAAACCCTCTGAAACCATTGAATCCCCATCTCCTAATCCTAGCACCACCCAATCCATTGAAGACACCCAAATCCAATCCCATGATCTTCATGAATCCTCCATCCTTCCATCTCCCCCACTTGAGGAGTCCCTCCAATACTCCTCCATCATCATTCCTTCCACACTAGATGAGTCATGCCAAAAGATTGATCCAAAGCATACCAACATATCCCATCCTTCACATTAAAATCCAACCATGCTATCTACTCAGTCTCAAGATCATAATCCCTCATCCATTCTATCCCATGATCCCACCATCCCATCCACCCCATCTCAAGATCACACTAGCTCATCTACTCCATCCTAGGATCCCCTCGACATTCAAGAACCAATCACTCCATCTCATGAGCCCTTATCAACCACTGCCACAAATCTAGATCTTCTCATACCACCTAAACACTCTCCTAATCCCTTATCAATATGTTGTTTTCCCCTCATCTCAATCTCATGATCCTCCATCACTGCCTAACCCTACCATCCCAACCCCACTTTTATATCACCTTAGTAACATTGCACTCATCCATGTTTATTTTCTTGTAGAATAAGAATAAAGCATATACACCACCCAACCTCCTCTACCTAATAATGGACTCGCATCATGTTTCAAAATTAAAAAGCATCCTACCATAGGTCAAACGCTCAAGATCATGAATTATCAAGGAAAAATTTTATGCCTTCATGAGGAAGGTACTTTAGAGCCCATATAGGTCAAAGAACACTTGTGTACATGTGGTCTTGAATATATATCTCAAAACTCACAATCCAAAATTTTTGGTACAACCTTTGTACATCCTAAGTGATCCTCTTCTAAAGGAATAAGAGGAACTTCCCATCACTCCACCAAACCATTTTTTTCCATCCCCCCTCCTCCATCATGATACCTCAAAACAATCATCCATCTTCGTCCTTCATCCTCTAAATCCATTTTGGGTCCCTACATACCTCCATCCACCATAATACATCCTCCATGAACAAAGTCCATTTTGGGTCCTTATATCCCAATATTACCTCCTCCATATTATCCTCTTCATCCTCTCATCCATTCATCACCTATTCCTAGTGCACATCATAAAAATCCTAACCTCGTAATCCTTGATTAGGATTAACAAAAGGCACCTCTCCATGCATGCTATCTCACATCCTCCATCCACACACCCTCTCCAAAAGCCTACCTCTATCACTCCATCCACATCTCCTCCACATCATCCATCGCCTCATGCCCATCCCATTTCTGTTTAAATCACTTTGGGTGCCAAAGAAAAAATGCATAAGTCTAAATATCCACATGAATCTCAAGCTCCTCATGTCCCCTTTAAAAAACATGTTGAAGAAAAGAAAAACTCAATCTAAAATCCAAATCAATCCCAGATGCTACAAAGGCCCACCAAAGAAAATATGAGAAGCATGTGGATCACAAAGAAAATAGATGTAATTTCTTCAAATGCATAATCCATAATAGAATCCAAAGGTGCTAATCCAAAAGCTACTCACCATCATCCACCATCTCCTAAATATATGTTGGGTCCTCATGTCCCAAAATCCAGTATCCCAACTCCTTTGTTATCCCCACATTCTCCATCCATTAATCCTCCTATCATGTCACATCCACCACCATATGTGCCAATGTTGGTCTTGAAAAAATTCCCCCACAAGGCATCCACTCCATCATTCCATACATACACTTTCAAACATCCTATCCATTATCCCACATATCTCCCTCATCAAATCCCTTTAATCCATTTTGTTTAATGATACATCCATCCTAATAAGATTGTAACAACATCTAATAGTTACTTCACATATGGGCTCTTATTACCTCATATGGAGCTTGATGATTGATTCCTTCATCCATCCCCTCATAAAATGTATTCCAAATCCATTTATCCACATCCCCATCCTTATCCATCTCCACCCACATACTATACAAAAAAATACAAAAAAGAAAAAAAGAAAAAATAACAAAATTCAAAAAAGTCAAAAAATATATATAAATAAACTGTCCAATGGTGAAAACTTGGAAAACAAGCACCTTGGATAAGTACCATGATGAAAACCTGACAAACAAGTGTCATTTGCAAAGCCCCAATCCATTTTCTTTCCATAGTTGGGGGCAAATTCATGTTATGCATCCCCTTCATCCATGTACTCCATCCAACTTATGCACCCATCCTACCCATCATATCCCATTTATCCCAATCCCTCCATCCTCCTTTTGATCTTGATAAAGACATGGGAACCTATCTATATGTAATTTTCAAACCTCTTGGTATACATCCCCCTTGTCCATTCACTACCATATTCCTTATCCTCCCCCATCCACTTTCCTTATCCATGCATCTTATGCACATCCATCTACCTTCCTTGTCGATGAGTTATGCTATAACCCATCTCGATTCCTTATCTACCCATATATATATCTTCCATCCCTCTTGCCTCATCATACATGACATATCTACATTGGGGCATATTCTTATTAATTTTTGACATAGTCCTTGGAGACATCATTCATCCATCCTATCACCCCCTCCATTTCCATATCATTATCTCTACATCCTCCTTCCAATAATCCCTCAAAAATCTTTATCCCTTCATACCATGATCCTTTCATATGTCCATCCTTATCTTCCCATCTATCCATTCAAAAATAATCCCATCCATCTTCTAAATCCTTATGTTCCTCCATTCATCCATCCAAAAATAATCCCTTCCATCTTCCAAATCCTTATGTTCCTCCATCCATCCATCCCCCAATCCCTTATAAATTTCCAAATCCTTATCCCCCTATCCATACCTCTTAGAATCTTTCCATCTCCCTATCTATATCCATCCATCCATTTATCTCTATTTCCATTCCATTTCATAATCCCTTGTCATTGGTATCTAGCTATAGGCTATCCTCATGCAACCCAATGCCATTTATCTCACTATCATCACTCCCATCACTCCCATCTTTTTCAAACATCTTTCTAAAATCCCATCACCTTTTATCACTTATCTATCCACCATACCATCATCCCAATTCATCTTTTCATGATTTGGATAACTATCCCATCCTTAGGCTTCATCTAATCCATACCCAAAATATCAATCATCCTATCCACAACGTTCATCTTGTGTCATCATAGTGACACCATCATTGTATCTACTTATGATTGTCATTTCATCATCCCTTACCCATTATCTATCATTTTTATTTTGTTGGACTACATTGCCTCTATGCTTTCACATAGGTAAGGTTAATCACATGATAAGTCCCAAAGGAATTTATCCATCCAGTCTTGGTCATCCATCGAGGTCTCCATTCCCCTCTTTCCTATTTTATCCATGGTCAGTCATCAGTCTTTTCTTGAACTATGAGGGCTCTGCACTTTCATGTAGGCAAGGCTAATCTTTGATCAATCCCTAAGCCCCTAGTTTAGGGTGTGTCTTGTTGTCTTGTCATGTTAGGGTAACTGCACCAATCTGTGACACAATTTAGGTGCCAAATTGAAAAAATGATTAAAAAAATGCTGAAATAAGGCCTTTGGCGCACGCCAAATGTCTAAAAATACATTTGGCACATGCCAAATTTGGTGTGCGCCAAATGTATTTCTAGACATAAAATGAAAAAGTTGGGTTTGTAACCCTCATTTTGTCTTCAACCTACGGCTTGAGAAGGAATATTTCAGGTCTGCAGCTTGCGCTCACCAAATCTCCTCCATTATTTTCATCCTTAGCTTGTCATTTTCCATGAGAATGCCGCCAACACGTTGGAGAGGTTGAAGATTGTAAAGAGGTGTGTATTTTTATTCTATTTATTTCGAATTTGATTTGGAATGCAACTTTAAATAGATTTTTATAATAAAACTTTGTTCTAATTCTCAAGGAATGAATCTCCACCTCAAAACATTGAGAATTCACAATCACCCCCTCATCAAGAGCCTCCTATACAAGAACAATCTGAAACCTCTCCATCAATTCATAAGCATCCTCAAGGAACACAAGAAAATATTCAAAATCAAATTGAAAACAATAAAAGAGACATTCAACAATTAATTGCAAGATTAAAAGAGCACGCTGAAACCCACCCTTATAGGAGAGGGATTGCTAAATCATTGAAGTCAATTTTAACTCATGTAGGAGAAATGAGCGAGCAAATGAATTTTTGGTCAACTAAGAGAGATGAGATGAGGCAATTTTATGCTAATGGTTTGTCATATGCAGATGTCAAAAAACTAAAAATTAGCAAAGCCAGGTTGTGTGCCATATCTAAAGACCCAAAAGCCAATGGACCTTTGACCCATGCATGCAGGAGGTTCCCCATCCATTGGTGCCACCATGATTTAATTAGAAACAAATTTTGGGAGCGGTGGTGGATGGTATTTGACCAACCTCCATGCAATAACAATGAGGTGTTGCAATAATTTTTGAGGAAACTCTATTGCGAGTTTGTCCTCAATAAAATGCCAAACTATTTTGACATCTTAGACTTTCAGGGTAGAGGTGGGGGCTCCAAACACGATAGACCTGTTGCACGATGTAATCCAGAGTTGGCATCGAGAGCCTTGGGCAGACCCATGGTGGAGCATGTCGTTGTTCCTTCCATTGTTAAGGACAGTGTATAGGTGGACACGATGAAGTCGATTGGCTCACTCACCCAAACCATTTTATAGTGTACGAGTCCTCTAGTAGAGCCCGGTGTGGAGGAGACCTGTAGGCCCCAAGCTCCACCCCACCATTGTGGCGCTTGTGGTGTTGTTTGCACGTATGATTATCAGGGTGCTCGTGATGCAGCTACATAGCCTACGTTAGTTGTAGAGGCAATGGATTTCACAGATGATATTCTGAATGATACATTCAGCATTCACACTCAGGTAAAATTTAGAAAGTTATTTTAATGTTGTTTATTAAAATATATTTTAAAATTTAAGAATAACTAAATTAGTAGAATTTTGATATGATGAAATTTTAGGGTTGCACTGTTCATGAAGGATGCTCTATTCCTATAGACCCTTACATATTCTCGATGATGAGTCCACATGTATTCAACTAGTATTAAAGATATTATTATTGCACTTGAACAGTTGAATGCTATATTTGAATGTTTGTCTCATAACATGCTTCAGATTTCAAACAGTTTCCTGGTGCACCTTCTTCCTCCACACCTCATGATCCATATCCTCAAACAATGTACACTTAGGTAGCCTTTATTCATTAATAGGGTTGTAAATCTATGTTAGCTAGTTTTCATAATTTTGCGTATATACAAATCTAAAAAATTGATGAGAAACACAAACATTGCACTCAAGTATTCCTTGATCGTGTCACATTATGTTCTCCTATATCAACATGATACCTGAGATATTGTTTCATTTGCAGTTGTTGACAAGAGATAGCCCTGGTGATGTTGGTGGCATGATGGACCATGGAGTTGTTGCAGCAATAGCCAGTTTTGATCCATTGAGAGAGGTATGGAATAGATTAGTCGATTTGACATTATATTTTCTCTTTTATGGTATATTATAGAAAATTTTCACAATAATTTTATGTAGTTTAATTTCTATCTTCATGGTTGCTACAAGTGGTTGTCACTCTAGATTGTGGACATGGTGATGGTTTAAATGTGCATGATAACTATATGTATGTGGTAAGTGATTATATTTTGTTATATGCCATTCCATAATTCAATTTATATGTTTTAACATCTTTACTTTTAATCATATCAGTTGAAGGTCCAAAGTGAAGAGAGGAGTAGCGGGCGTGTTCAAAAGACAAGACAAGTAATAGTCACTCCATCCAGCCGAATTTCAAAGGCAACAAGGGATCTATTTCCTTCCCCTAGAGGGAAATGACTATGTATTAGTGTTGTTTTTTGTATGCCTATGTGGCATTATGGAACATATGTTTTGTACTATTAATATATATACGTGATATTTTGTCAAAATGGCTCCTTTGTACTAAGCCTATATGGTTTTTTTGGATATATTTATATACTTTTATCAATATATATCATTGTATAGCCTTTCAGATTTTTTATTAAAGAAAATTTTATTTTTCTACTACCATTCTTGAATGATGTTATCATGCATATCCTATAAGTTGTATGCTTGAATGTTGTAGGCATGGATTTTGTTTACATCTAATGCTTAATTAATTACTGTGGAATGCTCAATAAGCCACATCTAAAGCGTATTGTATAAGTAAACTCCATTTGTGGTGGTTTGTATCCTTTGGAATGCTTCAATTACTTGTGCCTCACCGATGCAGAGGCAAGGAGGCTCAAACCCAATTAGTTTGACAACCTACCTTCAAGGGGCTCCTAACAACATTAATACAACCTATTTTGAGCAATCTACACAACCTCAAAGCCCCATCAAACTAAACTCTTCATTCAACACCTTACCCAAAAATCCACCCTTGTAGCACTCTAATGCAGAGCCAAGGTGGAGAAGACTCACAACAATGGAAATGTCAATTCTCAATCAAGAACTCTTCTTCATAATGATTTAGCCTAATAGGCATCAACCCACCCTTATGGGTCTGAACTCCTCAACCTTGCAAATGAACAACAATACTCCACCAAGGACCTAAAAATACCATCAACATTCACACAATGACAATTGACAACAATCCCTAAGTCAGATTCATCAAGGTTTCCAAAACTCACATTTGTGACTAGTTATTCTTGTAGTACTCAAAACTCAGTTTTAGCTAGATTTCTCCCAACCTTTCCAAAACACTAGAAAATTACAAGATGGATTGAGATACCCTTTTCAGGGCTACACAACATACCAAAGAATTAGTGGTATCTCTTTTGGACCGACATGGACTTTCAACACACCTACCTCAATTTTGGCTTCACAATTAGCCCTTTTTTTCCAAAGGGACCACCCTTCCAACTTTAGATATCTATTCAAACACCTTGGACAGTCTTAGGTCATGGTTCCAGACCTTAAATTTTGTCATTATTTTGTGTCTATAGAGCCTCTAACTCACAAAACCCAAGAAACCCTCCAAAACCTTCACAAAATCAAGGGTTTTAAAGAAACATACAACTCCAGACCTCTCTCAACACTTCCAAAGCCCCAAACATGTCAAAATAATTCTGTACGGACTCATCAGACCCTCACATAACCCTTATAGGCATTAATTCATAAAATCCTCTCTTTGGTTACTCACTTCCATGTTGGAAAACCCTTGTTCAATCTTAGAACAGTCATAAAAATACCACATAATTATGACTCCTTATTCCAAAATGAGTTGAAACACTTATTATAACATTTTTTCAATCAATCCACTGAGATACAATAGCAAAAAATAGGTGGATTGATTTTTACATCACAAATTTCCCCTCAAACCCTTGATTCAACAACACTAGGACAGTCACTGTTTGTGTTGGTTCTCTCTACAAACAAAGCGTTAAGACACCAAATAAAAAATAAATGAATTAGAAAACATATAGAAACATCCTCTAAAATTATTAGACCATGAAGAACCTATATGTGCCCGTACAACACTCAAATATATCAAGAAAACTGTATTTTTCTAGAAAATTGCTCAAAATTGTGGTGTTTAATGTGTAAAATTATTACAAAACTTCTTCCACTCTCTCATTCTTGCCTTGATAAGTATTTTTAAATAATTTTCCAACAACCATATTCTCCCCAACGCCCATAACCAACCTTGGGATTAGTTGGTCCCTTAATTACATTTGTTTGTGTTAAAGTTGCTTTGTGAGCATTTTACAACTTATATGATTTCTAATTGACTTCTAAGACACAAAACACCATTTATTTCCATTATGTTTGATCTCTCAAAGCTTATAAGACAAAATAAACCTAAAGACACTAACATTTCCCTATTTATGTATTCAAATAAAAAAAAATTGATGATGTGGTGTAGGTGCTCCTACACCAAACTCAAAACCTGGTCCAAGCCTAATTTTTCCCAACCTTTCCAAAACACCTGACCATTTAAATGTGGATTAAGATACCCTTTTTAGGGTTACACAACATATTCTAAAATCAATAGTAACTCTTTTGGACCAACATGAACTTTCAATACACCTCCCTCGCTCTAGGCTTCACAATTAGGCCTAATCTCCAAAGGAACCCCCTCACAAACTCACCTCCAAACCAGGTAAACTTTAAATAGTCTTAGGGATTCTCACCAAACTCAAGATTCTCCCATTTTAAGAGCCACAAGAACTTGTTCTATTCCTCTACTCACAAACCGTCCTAAACCTTCACAAAAAGAAGGGTTTTAAATAAACTCATAACTCCACACCTCTCCCAATCCTTCCAAAGGTGAAAATACCCAAAAATACCTCTACCATAACTTAAAGGACACTCACAATCCTATTCCTTTTAGTATTTCCAGGATTCAGTACTTGAGTTCCTTACTTTGATGGTGGAAACACCCCTGAACAACATTAGAACTTCATACCCCACTGAGTTTATTCATTCTCTTGACCTCCAAAGTATTCATACACAAAACTAATCACGGTATAGGCCAATCCACCAAGCAACAAGGTCAGAATAGTAGGTGGATTGGCTAATGTGTCATGGTGTTGCCCTCAAAACCCCTAACAGAGAAAACAAAGTAGTAACCAAGTTTATTGATCCCACACACACCAACAGTGGATTTAAACCTTCAAAATAGATGCAAAGAGAGTAAAAACATATGCAATCAAGTATCCAAAGCCTCAAGCCATGATAGACTTGTATGAGCCTGTGCAAGGCAAAGAAAATTTAGGAAAACAAAGAAAACTAGTGATCATCATTTTCAAGTATATTTTGTTATTAGAAACTGAACAAAATCAACCCTCAACTTGGGGTATTAAAGAAATATATCTTGACACCACCTTCCAACTACCCCTTGAGTTGATCAACCACCATAACCACCCTTTGTTAGACTTCTAAGATGGCAATTTGCCAATTTTGCTCTTAATTACCATTCATTCACAACTTGATTTTGCAAATACCACCTAACTGACCTATTAAGCCTTTTAAATACAATTGCAAGGTATTTACATAGGATATTGAAATATAGAGAGAAACTACAATAAATATTTTAACTAATGAATTGTAAAATATGGACTTTTCTAGTTTATTTTCATGTCATTGATTACATTGCATTGCACATCTTTCAAAGTCAAAGCATTACTTCACTTTGCATAAGTAATAAGTAGATGCTGATAGATGCCGAAAATTTAAATACAATATAGTTTGAACAAATTCAACCTAAGCAGTTATACAATTTATTCACATTGCATAACTAATAACTTGGAGCAGCTGCCAATTGCATTTTCTTATCATGGTATTCTATGAGACCAAATTTCTTTGAGATATTTTTTCAAATAGTTCCCTGCCTTGTCTATGTTACCACATTTTTCATACATGTCTACCAAAGCATCTTCTCAAATAGTTCACTACCTTTTTGCTATGGCTAAAAGCCTAAAACAAGTGATTTAGAACAAGCTATGGATGATGGGAAAAATATATCAAAAGCATAATAGTAAGCAATAGCATAGAGAAGGCAGTGAACTATTTGAAAAAATGCATCAAAAAAATTGTTTTGAAATGATAAATTTAGTTGTGCTTTCACTCTTCTTTAACATTGTATATCTTTCCGTTTTTATAACAAGAGATTAAAAAACATAAAAAATTGTATAAGAAGAGATAAATACTATCTTCTTTGAAATCGAAAGGCATTTCCATAGCATAGAGATATAGAGAGAAAATAAAATAAAAAGTTTAATTAATGAAATGTAGAAAATATATTTTTGTAGTTTGTATTCATGCATTTTACATCTTTCAAACTCAAAGCATCACTTCACATTGCATAACAAATAACTAGATGCTGATAGATGACAAAATTTCAATTACAATATAGCTTTTGACAAAGTCAACCTAAGCAGTTATGCAATTACTTCACATTGCATAACTAATAACTAGGAGCAACTGCCAATTGCTTTAGCTTGTCATGGAATTCCATGAGACCACATTTCTTTGAGACATTTTTTCAAATAGTTCATTCCCTTGTCTATGCTACGACATTTTTCATATATGTCTACCAAAGAATTTTATCAAATAGTTCATTTCCTTCTTGCTATGGCTAAAAGCCTAAAACAGATGCTTTCGAACAAGCTATGGTTGCTTGGAAAAATCTAGGAAAGCATAATAGTAAGCAATAGCATAGACAAGCCATTGAACTTTTTCAAAAAATTCCTCAAAGAAAAGTGGTCTCATGGTGATGGAATGCCATGACAAGCCATAGACAAGGTAGTAAATTGTTTGATAATATGCCTCAACTACTTGCATTTGACAACTTTTTCCTCGAGTGAAAACTCACTACCATAGGAAAAAGCCTCTGCGATAGCAAAAACTGAGCAAGTTTATTGTAGAGGGGCCCAACGTGATTCCATAGGATCAAATGAAAAGTTTCTAAGCATCACGATGTCCGAGTAATAGCATGTTGAAGTTCGTATCCATTTTGCACTTTGGACCCTTAAGGGATCGATCTAGTTGAACATAGCTCCAAGTGATTCCGCATGTTTAGATGAAAAAGAGGACCATTCCTAGCGTAAACATACCCACTTGGACATGTTGGAAGAGTCTATTTGGTCACACGAGCTGTAGAACAAAAGTTGCACCACTTTGCAACTTTCAACTACATGCATTTGACAACTTTCTCCCTGAGTGAAAATTAGCCAGTATAGGAAAATGCCTTCAAGATAGAAAAAACAGAGAGAGGTTTTTTGTAGATGGGCCCAACATGATCTTGTAGAATCAGATGAGAAGTTTCTAAGCGTCACGGTTTCTAAGTAATAGCACGCTGAATTTCATAGCCATTTTGCACTTTGGACCCTTAAGGGATCGATCCGGTTGAATGTAGCTCAGAGTGATTCCGTGTGTTTAGGTATGAAAGAGGACCAATCCTAGTGTAAACATACCCACTTGGATGAGTTGGAACATTTTGTTTGGTCACACAAGTTGTAGAACGAAAGTTGCACCACTTTGCAACTTTCAACTACTTGCATTTGACAACTTTTTCCTCGAGTGAAAATTCACCACCACAGGAAAAAGCCTTCAAGATAGAAAAAACCAAGAAAGGTTATTGTAGAGGGGCCCAATGTGAACTCATAGGTTTAGAGAGAAGTTTCTATGCATCATGGTGTCTGAGTAATAGCATGCTAAATTTTGCAGCCATTTTGCACTTTGGACCCTTAAGGGATCGATTCGGTTGAACGTAGCTCAGAGTGATTTTGTGTGTTTAGGTGTGAAAGAGGACCATTCCTAGCATAAATGTACCCACCTGAATGCATTGGAACGGTTTTTTTTGTCACACGAGCTACAAAACGAAAGTTGCACCACTTTGCGACTTTCACTACTTGCATTTGACAACTTTTTCCTCGAGTGAAAATTCACCACCATAGGATAAATCCTCTGAGATAGAGAAAACCAAGAAAGGTTATTGTAGAGGGGCCCAACATGAACTCATAGGTTCAAATGAGAAGTTTCTAAGCATCACGGTGTCTGAGTAATAGCATGTTGAATTTCACAGCCATTTGGCACTTTGGCCCCTTAAGGGATCGATCCGATTGAACATAGCTCAGAGCGATTTCGCATGTTTAGGTGTGAAAGAAGACCATTCCTAGTGTAAACGTACCCACCTAGACATGTTGGAATAGTTTTTTTGGTCACACGAGCTGTAGAATGAAAGTTGCACCACTTTACAACTTTCAACTACTTGCATTTGAGAACTTTTTCCTCGAGTGAAAATTGGCTACCATAGGAAAAAGCCTCCGAGATAGCGAAAACCGAGAAAGGTTATTGTAGAGGGGCCCAACTTGAACTCGTAGGTTTAGACAGATATTTTGTAATCACCATGATTTGCGAGTAATACCCTATCAAATATTGTTTCCCTTTTGCACTTTGCACCCTTAAGGGATCGAGTCGGTTGAACCATAGTAGTTGTTTTGTTGAATGTCATACCCTAAGGTATGTTAGAGATGACCTAGGTTGCATCAATTTCTTTGAGGCATACGCTACCCCTACCTTCTCACTTCATCAAAGGACAATAGATCTAAAGGAAGGTTATTCATTAAGACAAGTATCATGAATGTATGGACACAAGGGAACTATGAAGGCTCACTATACATGGCAATGTGCAAATGAAAGGGATAGATTGGAAATGAGTAGTGATCAGTTGTTACATATAGTGAGTGTATGATTATAAAGTGCTTGACAATCAAATTCACTCACCACAGTTAATGTCCTATGACTGTCAAGTCTATGTCAGTCAGTGTCTAAAGACTCCGAGAGCTATGGTTGTGCATGCAACAATAGGCCCTTATGAATGTGGAGTCTTCAAAAAATATAGTAATTCAATGACAAATATTACAATAGTGATGAAAGAACATCTTGAAAATCCTCCCATTTGTCAATACTTGTAGCAATACATGCAGGGAGATAATCCTCCCATTTCCAACACAAATCATGAAATATATTGTACTTGAGTAAAGGACAAAAGGAGTTGCTGCCTAGTTTTTTTTTTCCATTCCACCTCAGCTGGCCCAACTATTTGCATTCGAAAATGGTTCAAAACATGTACATCACTTGCTCCCTATAAAACACATGGGTAGTAGCCTCTCTATGGTTGTGTAGTATCATAGGAATTTGGTCCACAAAAAACCTGCAAAAGCCTCTTAATCTTAGACATAGACTCACATAAAAATAATTAAAAGAGAAATAACTAAATCATGTCAGTCATATAGCTGACAAGACCTACTATCACCTTCATGCATGATAGACAAGGAGGTTGATTGAAGGTCCTACAATGGTGATGTGCCCCTTTGCTACTTTATCATCACTCGATGACCCTAAGTATAAATTTCAAATATATCACTGAGAGGCTTAACATAAAACATGTAGCATATAACAATCCAATAAATCTAGGAGATGGAAAAGAAAGAGAAGATTGACAACTAGAAAATGCAATAGCAACCGATGTTTCTCATACCACTAAACACTTGCACCAGCAACCGATGTTGTTCTTTTCTTATATACTTTGACAAACTTCAGTATTACCTACAACCACAATCAGAAAAGGATCAATGACAATCATAAATGCATATGACATCAAACAGTAATCGTGAAAAATCCTTATTGCAAGGTGTTGGTCCAGAAGAGTGAACAATAACATGGCTTTACAAATTCAATGTACATACTTAAAAATCAATCCAGGGAACCATCTGGGTCTGCTCTAGTCTTTATTGTGTCGAGCATTGCCTCGTGGTTAGACTCACACACTTTCCACAAGTTCTTGTTCATAGGTTTACCCTTATATTTGATCAAATGAACTTTGGTGGCAATGACAAGGTTCGAATATTGAAGAATTTTCCGATGCATGTTGAAGTCCTCGAACAACCAAACTGCAACATTCTTAAATGGATACCTTCGAAGCCATGTTCCAGTAACAACCACCGAACCTATAGGATATTCCATGTTTTCTCCATCTATAACTGGGGACTCCAATTTCTTTTTGGCCTCAATACGATGACATAGGTAATAATTTGTACCCTCTTCATTGTCTTTATCTCCAATTACTGCATAAACGTGCCTTGCATTGATATGTTCATCTTGTTAGATTTATTTACTGAGCAACATAATAAAAATTGTAAGTAAGATATATTACCTGGTTCTACTAGGTCCAATACATGATCAAAGTCATTGGATGATTGCATCTCCATGATTTGTAGAGCCATAGAGAGCTGATAAGTGTCAAGTGGGGTTAGACTTCTTATAGACCATTCATCAACCCACTCTATTGACTCGCAATCATTCCATGATTGAAGTGTACATGCATAACAAAAGCATGCCATATTCCTTGTATGGATAGTCCATGTACCTGCATTGGAGCTTCTAAAAGAGTGTAGCTTGCTCGATCCTGTTAGTGTACAAAAATCCTCATATTTTGAAATGTTAGTATCATCTAATAAATGAAAAAATCTACGAACTAAAGAATTTCCTTCACTACTTGGACCTATTGAACCATTGCACCACTGGAAAATTGATCTTGCATTTGTCAACTTTACACTGTTTGTGTACTTTAACTCTTCTCGTGCTAGAGATCCTTTAATACATGCACCTGCTCAATCATGCTCCCCCTTTCCATGCCCGGCCTCTGAGAAGTTCCACATATGTTGAACACCACTAATCCTATGCATCCTACTCAACTAGTAAAACATTCTAGCATTCTTGAATTCTGATGTACAATTATCTAACCATATGATATGTTGACTAAATGGTATGCCCCTGCTAGCTAGATCGACATAGAACATATGAAAGCAACCTTGAACAAACTCTATAGAATGTGTGTGATCATAACTGATGTAAAAGTGATACTCCCTCAATAATTTCCTATTTTCCTCTGTACTATCATTTGCATGAATGAATGCTATATGTACAAATATAGAAACATGCATAGAGTTGTAGTACTATGATTGCACCTCGTTCTGTGGTTGTAGTGTGTAGTTCTTAGCAAATTCAACAACTAAAATGATATGAGGAAGTGGAAATGTGTCCTTGCATAACTTGAACTATGAGTCCAACCATTGTGCTTTGAGTGTATGCATTGCATAATCATAAACCACCCGATCATGATAAATCCCCATAAAATGATATGCTGGAATCTTATCACTAACCAATTCACACTTCTTTGCTTCTTTCCCATCTTTTAGACTATATGCCATTGTCATATATCTGCCAAATTCCACAATTTTGTCTCCAATTGTGTGTGTACTAGCCATGTTTTGGAAAATTGGAAAATGTTGCATGCCACCACAATGATCACATGTGCCATCCAAACATGATTTTTTGTAAAAAATTTGACCATCCTTTGTTTCACATAAAATGGAAGACAAAAATTTCCTTGATGATTTAGGTGGAGGCATTATGTTACATTCCTACAAAACATTATCAGTATGCATATCTACACATATACGTCGATAAACATCATAACGGTTAGAAAAATCAATATGAACCCTACAACAAAAAGTAGTGTGTGTGTGATTTATTTTGACATAAAAATGCTTTAGCATTTCAAAATACCTTTAACATATTTTAATTTCAAGAAACTTTTGTACAAAATCAGCAAAAAATTGGGTTTGAGTGGTATCCAAATAATGCATTGGATGTGGCTCACAGTTTATACTACTAATTCTCCTTCTTACAACATCTCTTTGATTAGGAGAGGTCCTTGTGTTATCCTTCCAATATTTCACAATTAAAGATCTCAAGCCTTGAGCAATTCTTGTGTCTTTCCATGGCACTCTAACCAAAAATTCCCATAACTCATTGCTATTTGGATCCTCCACTCTTTCACGCCTTCCTTTGGCTCTCATTAGAGATTATCTACTTATTTTCAAAGACATACATGCCTTTGTAAGGTTCAACTTGTTCCTTGTTTGACTGCTTAACAATGTTGTTGTCATCACATGTCATGTGGTACAACTATCCTTCGTGTGTGGGGTGGAACCCACGCTATCATATGCAATCATCAAGTTCCTTATAATGGAATTTTCACTTGAGTCATGAAAAACTCTTAGCCCAAGAGCTTTCATGGTGGGCCTTGAGTTGCCTCATCATTTCAACAAATATTTTCCATCTTGCACCCTCACTTAGCTTCGCAAAAAACAAACTCCATATCCTTTCTACATATATTTGACATGTACATTTTGGAATCTTATTAGGCATCCATTTCAAAACATTGGAATCAATATCAATAAAAAATGTAGGTTTTCTATGCAAAAATCTAGGGGTTCTCAAATGTAAATTTGTGTCAATATTGGGAAGGTCAACAACATTGGGGATAGATCGTGTACCTTCAATTGGAGGTGCAATTGATGACATACCTTGAGATTGGCATGTAAACTACATTGTACCCCCAATTTGAGATGTCGTTTGTGGAGTTCCTTCAAATAGAGATGTGTTTGCTGATGTAATTTCAAAACACAATGTTTTTGATGGTGTGTCTTCAATTGGAGATGTGATTTCTGATGTACCTGGAAAACCACATGTTGTTGTCAATGTGTCTTCAACTGGAGATGTGCATTGAGTTTAACCTATGGTTGATGATGTGCCCCCAACTTCTGTATTCATTCTTGTCCTTCCACGAACTTTCCTCATCTGTGCCTTTTGTTTTTCCAATTTGACATCTCTCTTAGTTTGCACATAAGTTTGTGGTTGTACGGGCTGCAATTCCTTTGCTTCACAAGCTACATTTTTTGATTCTCTTCTCCTTGCATTTTTAACTGCATGCTCTTTTGGTGTTAGAGGCTTCGATCATTTCGTCAACATGACCTTGAATGCTACATGTCCAAAAAACACACATAGAACAAAAGTAAGTAATGCATTTTACAAAAAAATTGATGTGGAGAGGGGTGGAAACCATTCAATACAACAAATCAATGAGAATCACAAACCCAAGGTATAAATTTTTGCCACCTAAATGAAAACTAGAGACTCTTGTGTTTATTTTTCTCAAAACCAAATTTTTGATTGCCAACAAAGTCGTGAAGAATATGGATTCAAAGAAGGGTCTGTGATGCTATATCTTATCATTATTCACTATTTCTTTGGCAATGAGGTTTTCCAAATTAGTTGGAAAAAGAATGAAATACAGTGAATTCCACTAGCCATGTTGGAAATGGACTACTATAAGCAATGCAAATAGAATTCATAAGTAAATTTATGTTAAGTAAATGTCATGTTTTTTATTTTTTTTGTTCTTCAAACTCATAAAAATTGAACTTTTTTATGCAAATCCCATCTAATTCAATGTTGAATTCTAAGTCCAATTGTTATGATTAATAAAATCATTAAGGAAATTTAGTTTATATTGTCAAAAACAAACAAATATACTAAAGACAAACATTTCAATTTACCAAAATGAATATATTACCTCAGATAATGTAAAATGATGTAGAAACTTCAAAATATCTTCTTCGTTGTCTACCATGCAGATTTGTGGTAAAAAGGTGATGGATCAAGCATAGATTGGTACAATATGAAGTCAACTGCAGAAAAAAAGGCGTTTCTAACTAGGATAAAGCATTGAACCAAAAAAACACAGGAGAATGTGGGCCTAAATCATGGGGTCAACCCTTATTTTTACCGTTTCAAGGTAAAACCAATTTTGCACTCGCCAAATATGTTCCTCTAAAAAGGAGAGACTTTAGAGAGATGAAGTCAGAGTGGGAGAGAGGGGGTGGGAAGGAGAGACCTAAGAAAGTAGGGTGGGAGGTAAGTGAGGCATGACATAGAGGGATTGTGACATAATTGAGGCTTAATCCCTCAACCCTTAAACCCTAATCCATAGAGACAGATCTAGAGAGAGTGAGAGAGAGAGGGAGGGAGAGGGAGTGGGAGGGAGATATCCGAGAGAGAAGGAGAGGGATGAAAAGTGGGAGAGAGGGGTGGTAAAGAGATACCTAAGAGAGTAGGAGAGGGAGGGAGTAAGAGATAGAGGGATGGGAGAGATACAAGGAGTGACAGATAGAGAAGGGGTGGGAGGGAGAGGGAGTACTCATGATAGAGGGATTCGAGAGAGATGGAGGGGGTGGGGGCAGATACATGAGATAGAGGGAGATAGAGAGTGGGAGGGAGATATCTGAGAGAGGGAGAAAGATAGAGTGGGAGAGAGTGAGAGAGAGGGAGTGGGAGAGGGATGGGAGAGAGATAGAGTGTTTAAGGGTTTAAGGGCTAGGGGTTTAGGGTTGAGGATATAAGGTTCAAGGGATTAAGGGTTGAGGATTGAAGGATTAGGGTATAGAGTTTACTTGGGTTTAAGGGTTTAAGGGTTGAGGGCTAAGGGTAGATGCAAGAGGGTATAGGGTTTAGGGTAGAGGGTATTAGGGTGAGGGTTGAGTGTTTAAGGGTTTAAGGGTTGAGGGTATAGGGTTGAAGGATTAGGGTAGAGAGGGAGGGAAGGATGGAGGGAGAGATGGAGGGAGAAGTGAGATAGAGAGGAGAGAATAGGAGAAAGGGATAGAGATATATGAGGATTGAGGATCTAATGTATAGGATAGAGGGTTGATAATTTATGGTATAGGATTGATGGTTTAGGGTAGAGGCTAGAGGCTAGAGGCTAGAGGGTTTAAGGGTTTAGGGTTGAGGGTAGAGGGTTTAGGGTATAGGTTTAAAGGTATATGGTTGAAGGATTAGCATTGAGGATCTAATGTATAAGGTAGAGGGTACAAGGGTTTAAGGGTTGAGGATTAACGGATTAAGGGTTTAGGGTTGAGGATTGAGGGTTAAGGGTTTAATGGTTTAGGGTTTAAGGGTTGAGGGTCAATATTTTAAGGATGAGGGTAGATGGTTGAGGGTATAGGGTTGATGGATTAGGGTGAAAGATCCAACATATAGGCTACAAGGTATAGGGGTTGAGGTTTTAGGGTTAAGGGTTTAGGATTGAAGGTAGAGGATTAAGGGATGAGGGTTGAAGGGTTAAGGGATTAGGGTAGAGAGTTTAATTGGGTTTAAGGGTTGAGGGATTAGGGTTGATGGTATTGGGTTGAGAGTAGAGGGTAGAGGGTTTAGAGGTTTAGGATTTAAGGGTTGAGGGTTGAATGTTTAGGTTATAGGGTTGAGTGTTCAAGGTTTTAAGGGTTGAGGGATTAGGGAAGAGAATGTGGGATGGAAGGAGGGAGAGATGGAGGTAAAGTCTTGAGAGAGAGGGGGGGATGAATTAGGAGAGATATAGAGTGATGAAGTAGGAGAGAGATAGAGGTTAGACAGTTAAGTGTAGAGGGTAGAGGGTTTAAGGGTTTAGTGTTTAAGGATTAAGGTTTTAGGGTTAAGGGGAAAGGGGAGAGAGATAGAGGGAGTGAGTGAGTGAGTGAGTGAGAGAGACTTGAGAAAGGGAGAGGGGGTAGGAGGGAGAGTCTTGATAGAGAGAGTGAGAGAGTGAGTGGGAGAGAGATAGAGGGTAGAGGGTTAAGGGTAGATGGTTAAGGGTTGAGGGTAGAGGGTTTAAGAGTTTAAGGGTTAAGGGTAGAGGGATAAGGGTAGTGGGGAGAGACATAGAAGGAGAGAGTGAGTGAGTGAGAGAATGGAGAGAGGGAGAGGGGGTAGCAGGGAGATAATTGAGAGAGAGAGAGGGAAAGGGAGTGGGAGAGAGAGAGAGGATGTGCAAGAGAGATAGAGGGAGTGATTGAGAGAGACAAAGAGAGGCTTGAAAGAGGGAGAGGAGCTATAATGGAGAGTGGGTGGGAGGGAGAGACTTGAGATAGAGAGAGGGAGAGAGATTGGGAGAGAGATAGAAGGCATGAGAGGGAGAGGGAATTGAGAGAGTGAGGGAGAGGGGGTGGGAGGGAGATACTTGAGAGAGATGGAGGGAGAAGTGAGATAGAGATAAGGAGAGAAGAGGAGGGAGGGACAAAGATAAATGAGGGTTGAGGATCCATTGTATAGGGTTTAAGGGAGATGGGAGAGATATATATGGATTGAGTGAGTGAGAGAGAGACCTGAGAGAGGGAGAGGGGGTGGCATGGAGAGACTTGAAAGAGAGAGAGAGGGAGGGAGTGAGAGAGAGACAAAGGGAGGGAGGATTAAGGGTAGAGGGTAGAGGGTTAAATGGTTTAGGGTTTAAGGGTTAAGGGTTTAGGGTTTAGGGTAGAGGGGAGAGAGATAGAGGGAGTGAATGAGTGGATGAGAAAGAGAGACCTAAGATAGAGAGAGGGAGTGAGTGAGTGAGTGAGAGACCTAAGATTCCCTATCTCTAGTTCTCTCTACATATCCTACCCTCTCTACCTATATTTATCTCCCTTCATCACTCTATATCTAACCTGCGTTCCCCTACCTACCTAGGGTTGAGGTATTAAGGGTCAAGGGTTGATAATTGCGCGTTGAGGGTTTAATTTATAGGGTAGAAGGTAGAGGGTAGAGGGTTGAGGGTTGAGGGTTGAGGGTTGAGGGTAAAAGGTTTAAGGGTCAAGGGATTAAGGGTTGAGGGTTGAGGGATTAGGGTATAGAGTTTACTTGGGTTTTTTAATGAATTTTTTGAACTAGAGAGAGAGATAGAGGGAGGGAGGGTTAAGGGTATAGGGTAGAGGGTTTAGGGTTTAAGGGTAACGGGTTAAGGGTGTTAGAACTGAAATTTTCCACAAGAATTCCTAGGATTTTCCTATTATTTTCCATGAAAATCCATCAAAACCTTAAGATATTTTATTTATTCATGCCTTAAATTTTCACTATCTTTCCCGTAAAAGTCATTAACCGCCTTCTACACTTTGCCCCCATTTATTTTCTTATATTTCATTACCTTCTCGTAAAAAAATTAGCTTTACCGCCATTCAAAAGGTCCAAAAATAAATTGTAACCCTTACCGCCGCTTTCATTTTCACTCTATCAATCTTTACCGCTTTACCGTGGCCTCCCACTAAGGGGCTTTAGGTATAGCGGTAGTAGTTTGAAATGGGCATGAAGTGTTTACCATGCTATCGCACGTGTTCAATTCATTGACCACGGTAGCATGGTAAATCGTTAGCAACCAATGAAGGTAGTGGCAAGCGGTTAAAGAAGGCAATTAGGGTCCCATTGCAGTACCGTTGGTGGTCAAACCACAGACCGCGGTAGCACGGTGGATGGTAAGTATTCAACGATGCGATAGTCAGGACATCTTATCGTGGTACCGTAGAGGGTTATCTTAAAGACCATGGTGATCACAGTAAATAGGAGGAAATGGCTAGCGGTCACACCACAGTGCCTGCGGTAAACTGTTGGGAGAAGCGGCTAATGGTTACCGCAGTACCGTCGATAGAAAATAGAAAGACTATGGTAGCGCAGTAAGCAACGGTGGAGACTGCGATGGTCAACATGGAGTCGGCTACTACCGTGGGTAGAAAAGTCAAACCCCGTGGTAGAGCAATAAACACAAGGGAAGCCTCGAGAAAAGAAATGTTAAGGGCGGTATAAGTAATAAACTAAAAAATTAAAATTTTAACTATAGTCTAAATATTTGATTTGTCGATAAAGGCAATATAATGAAATATTTTTGCCATAAAATATGAATAGTCATAACCAAAAAATGAAGGGGCATGACTCTTTGATTATAATGTATAAATGATTTGAAAATCTATTGTAAAAAAAAATAAAAAAATAAGGATAGGATAGACTGCTATAAGAACTATATTTTCAGAATGATGGCATTCGAGGAGGCTATGTTGCATGTATGAATTTCAAGGAAGATAATGAAAAACTATTAATTTAGTGATTTCATCCTGGCATCAATTGTTTGTTGAATTCTTGTGATTATCTGATTGTCTCCAATATGATGTTTCTTGATTGTTTAAATTGAAGTATCAAGTATATATTCAATTTATCAGTACACATTTGTTGTTTTTGTGTGATTTGGTTCATTGGATTCTTTAAAGAAGAATTAAAACTCCCTTCAATCAATTACAGTAATCTAGGAATGTCATTTGGATCAGTAAGAAGAATCAGATAGGAGGGAGAGTCTTGAGAGAGAGAGGGAGCGAGTAGGAGAGAGATAGAGGGTAGAGAGTTTAAGGGTTTAAGGGTTAAGTTTAGAGGGCTAAGGGTAGAGCAGAGAGATATAGGAGTGAGTGAGAGAGAGACAAACTTGAGATAGGGAGAGCGGGTAGGAGGGAGAGATGTGAGATAGAGAGAGAGAAAGAGAGAGAGGGAGTGGGAGAGAGATAGAGGGTAGAGGTTTTATGGTAGAGGGTAGAGGGTTTCAAGGGTTAAGGGTAGAGGGGAGAGATCTAGAGAGGGTTAAGAGTAGAGGGGAGGGTAGAGGGTTCTCTATCTCTCTCAGTCACTCCCTCTATCTATATAGGAGTGAGTGAGAGAGAGAGACCTGAGAGAGGGAGAGGGGCTAGGATGGAGAGACTTGAAAGAAAGAGAGAGGGGGGGAGTGGAAGAGAGATAGAGGGAGGGAGGGTTAAGGGTAGAGGGTAGAGGGTTTAATGGTTTAGGTTTTAAGGGTTAAGGGTTTAGGGTTTATAGTAGAGGGTTGAGTGTTTAAGGGTTTAAGGGTTGAGGGCATAGTGTTGAGGGATTAGGGTTGAGAGGGAGGGAAGCATGTAGGGAGAGATGGAGGGAGAAGTGAGATAGAGATTAGAGAATAGGAGAAAAGGATAGAGATATATGAGGGTTGAGGATCTAATGTATAGGATAGAGGGTTGAGAATTGAGGGTATAGGATTGATGGTTTAGGGTATTGGGTAGAGGGTAGAGGGTTGAGGGTGGAGGGTAGAAGGTTTAAGGGTTTAGGGTTGAGGGTAGAGGGATTAGGATATAGGTTTAAGGGTGTATGGTTGAAGGATTAGCATTGAGGGTCTAATGTATAAGGTAGAGGGTGTAAGGGTTTAGGGTTTAGGGTTTAAGGGTTGAGGATTAAGGGATTAAGGGTTTAGGGTTGAGGATTGAAGGTTAAAGTTTTAATGGTTTAGGGTTTAAGGGTTCAGGGTCAAGAGTTTAAGTATGAGGGTAGATGGTTGAGGGTATAAGGTTGATGGATTAGGGTTCAAGGTCCAACATATAGGGTAAAAGGTATAGGGGTTGAGGTTTTAGGGTTAAGGGTTTACGATTGAAGGTAGAGGGTTGAGGGATGAGGGTTTAAGGGTTAAGGGTTTAGGGATTAGGGTAGAGAATTTAATTGGGCTTAAGGGTTGAGGGATTAGGGTTGAGGGTATTGGGTTGAGGTTAGAGGGTAAAGGGTTTAGAGGTTTAGGATTTAAGGATTGAGGGTTGAAGGTTTAGGGTATAGGGTTGAGTGTTCAAGGTTATAAGGGTTGAGAGATTAGGGAAGAAAAGGTGGGATGGATGGAGGGATAGATGGAGGGAGAGTACTGAGAGGGATGAAGTAGGAGAGAGATAGAGGTTAGAAGTTAAGGGTAGAGGGTAGAGGGTTTAATAGTTTAGGGTTTAAGGGTTAAGGTTTTAGGGTTTAGGGGAGAGGGGAGAGAGATAGAGGGAGTGAGCGAGAGAGAGAGACCTGAGAGAGGGAGAGTGGGTAGGAGGGAGAGTATTAAGAGAGAGAGTAAGGGAGGGAGTGGGAGAGAGATAAAGGGTAGAGGGTAGAGGGTTTAAGGGCTTAAGGGTTAAGGGTAGAGGGATAAGGGTAGAGGGGAGAGACATAGAAGGAGTGAGTGAGTAAGTGAGAGAGACTTGAGAGAGGGAGATGGGGTAGCAGGGAGAGAATTAAGAGAGAGAGAGAGGAAGTGGGAGTGGGAGAAAGATAGAGGGTAGAGGGTTTTAATTGTTTAGGGTTAAGGGTTAAGGGTAGAGAGAGAGATAGAGAGAGGTAGAGAGGGAAATAAGGTAGATATATTGAGAGAGAGGAGGCAAGGAGGGAAAGAGAAATAGGTATAGAGGGACAAATAGGTAGACCCTTAAACCGTAATCCCTCAACCCCCATACCCTCTTAATCCCTCAACCCTCAACCCTCAACCCTCAATCTTCAACCCTTAATTTCCAATCCCTCAATCCCCATACCCTCTTTATCCCTCAACCCTCAACCCTTCAACCCTAATCCCTCGACCCCCATATCCTCTCAATCCCTCAACCCCTATACCCTCTTAATCTCTCAACCCTCAACCCTTAAACCCTAATCCCTCAACCCCCATACCCTCTCAATTCCTCAACCCTCAACCCTCAACCCTTAAATCCTAATCCCTCAAGTCCCATACCCTCTTAATCCATAAAACCTCAACCTTTCAACCCTAATCCCTTGAACCCTATACCCTCTTAATCCGTCAAACCTAAACCCTTAACCCTTAAACCCTAATCCATAGAGACAGAGTGAGAGTGAGAGAGATGAAGGGAGAGGGGGTCGGAGGGAGACACACAAGAGAGAAGGAGAGGGAGAAAAAGTGGGAGAGATGGGGTGGGAAGGAGATACCTAAGAGAGTAGGAGAGAGAGGGAGTGGGAGATATAGGGATGGGAGAGATACAAGGAGTGAGAGAGAGACTTGAGAGATAGAGAGGGGGTGGGAGGGAGAGGGAGTACTCACTATAAAGGGATTCGAGAGAGATGGAGGGGGTGGGGGGAGATACATGAGATAGAGGGAGAGAGAGAGAGCGGGAGGGAGATATTTGAGAGAGGGAGAGAGAGAGGGAGAAAGAAAGAGGGAGTGAGAAAGAGAGAGAGGATGTGGGAGAGAGATAGATGGAGTGAGTGAGAGAGACAAAGAGAGGCTTGAAAGAGAGAGGGGATAGAAGGGAGAGACTTGAGAGACAAAGAGGAAGGGAGAGTTGGTGGGAGGGAGATACTTGAGAGAGAGAAAGAGGGAGAGAGATTGGGAGAGAGATAGAGGGCATGAGAGAGAAAGGGACTTGAGAGATCAAGGGAGAGCTGGTGGGAGGGAGATACTTGAGAGAGATGGAGAGGTAGATAGAGATTGATAGAGGGAGTGAGATAGGGAAGGAGTGGAAGAGGATTTAAGGGTTGAGGGTTGAGGGTTTAGGGTATAGGGTTGAGTATTTAAGGTTTTAAGGGTTGAGGGTATAGGGTTGAGGGATTAGGGAAGATAAGGTGGGATGTATGGAGGGAGAGATGGAGGGACAAGCGAGATAGAGATAAGGATAGAAGAGGAGGGAGGGGCAAACATAGATGAGGGTTGAGGATCCAATCCATTGGTTAGATGGTTGAGAATTTAAGGTATAGGGTTGAGGACCTATAGGTTGATGGTTTAGGGTATTGGGTTGAGGGTATAGGGTTTAAGGGAGATGGGAGAGACATAGATGGATTGAGTGAGTGAGAGAGAGACCTGAGAGAGGGAGAGGGGGTAGGATGGAAAGACTTGAAAATTTTTCACCAATTTAAAACATCTTCTCCATTGCATTATTTCAGGAAAGGCCCTGCCCATTTTAATTTTTTTCCCAGAAAATTTCTCTCCTACTCTAACCTCTGAACTGCCTACTTCAACTGATTTTGAAATTATTTATACAATACATGCCAAGGGTCATGACCCTTCATATTACAGTTACATCCATTTACAATTTCATGTTTATGGCCATTTGTATTCTTTAGCAGAAATTAAAATATTGAATTGCACTGCCTTATTGGCAAATTAAATATTTTAACTATAGTTGCTTTTTATTTTGCTTTAAGTACTTTTCCTACTCGATCTTCACTCCTTACTGCACTACCGTAGCCTTTATTTCAGCTTCCCATGGATAATGGTTATTGACTTTGACTGTATCCACTCCCATCTACCGCATTACCACAAGCACCTTGATGATGGCTAGTGGTACTGCGGTATCCATTTCGCTATCACTGTTAACTACTTACTGCATTACCACGGTCCTCTTTGGAGCCCCTCACGGTATCACAGTGAATGTCTTTTACACTTCCTCAGTCTTGCCTTAACCATCAGATAACCGCTACCTATTTACTGTGGCCACTGCGATCTATGGTTTGACCATGCGCGGTACCACGGTGAACATTATCTGCTAGCTCCTTAGTCGCTTCGCAAATGATTGACAATTTACTGTGCTACTGTGGTCAATGAATTGATCATGCGCAGTAGCACGGTAAACACTTCATCTAGCTCCATTGACCACTACCTAACCACCATGCTACCGCGGACTGTACAATGTCCCCCTACAGTATAGCGGTAAGGGTTAAAATGATGATTTTTTATATTTTTTAGAAGGAGCACTAATGGTATAAAGTGAATAATGAAATGGATGGGGATTAAAATAAACCATTTTTATTGAAAAGTAGAGAAATATTAGATTCAAATGAGAATAAATCCTTAGGCATTTTATGGAAATTTGTGGAAATTTGTGGGAAAACCTTAGGGTTTTAGATGGAAATTTTAGGTTCTAATAGAGAGTAGAGGGTCAACAGTAGAAGGGAGAGAGATAGAGAGTAGAGGATATAGGGTAGAGGGTTAAGGGTAGAAGGGAGAGAGATAAAAGGTGTGAGTGAGAGAGAGAGACCTAGAAGAGGGAGAGGGGGTAGGAGGGAGAGACTTGATAGAGAGAGAGAGGGAGGAGGGAGTGGGAGACAGATAGAGGGTAGAGGGTTAAGGGTATATTATAGAGTTTTTTAGGGTTTTGGGTTTAAGGGATAAGGTTTTAGGATTTAGGGTTTAGGGTTAAGGGTAGAGGGGAGAGAGATTGAGGGGTTGAGTGAGTGAGTGAGTGAGTGAGAGACCTAAGAGAGAGAGAGGAGGTAGGAGGGAGAGTCTTGAGAGAGAGAGAGGGGATAAGGGAGAGTTTTTATATCTCCCCTCCCTCTCTCTCTCAAGTCTCTCCCTCCTACCCCTTCTCCCTCTCTGAATTCTCTCTCTCTTAGTCACTCACTCTATCTCTATCCCCTCTACCCTTAAAGCTAACTCCTTAACCCTTAAAAATTTAACCCTCTACCCTCTACCCTTAACCATCCCACCCTCTTTCTTTCTCCCAAGTCTCTCTCTCTCTTAGGTCTCTCTCACTTACTCACTCACTCCCTCTATCTTTCTCCCCTCTACCCTTGAGAGATAGATAGATGGAGTGAGTGAGAGAGAGAGAGAGAGAGAGAGATACTTGAGAGAGGGAGAGGGGATTTAATGGAGATTCTTGAGAGAGAGAGGGATCAAGCAAGAGAGAGATATAAGGTAGAGGGCTAAGGGTAGAGTGGAGAGATATAGGAGTGAGTGATTTTGTGTGAGAGAGAGAGAATTGAGATAGGGAGAGCGGGTAGGAGGGAGAGATGTGAGATACAGAGAGAGAGAAAGAGAGAGAGGGAGTGGGAGAGAGATAGAGGGTAGAGGGTAGAGGGTTTTAAGGGTTAAGGGTAGATGAGAGAGAGATAGAGAGACTTGAGAGAGGGAGAGAGGGTAGGAGAGAGAGATAGAGAGAGAGTTGAGATAGAGATAGAGTAGAGAGGTAAGGAGAGAGGGGAAGGGAGGGAGAAGTTAGAGAGAGAAGAAGGAAGGTGGATAGAGATTGAGAGAGAGGGTTTAGAGTTAAGGGTAAAGGAGAGAGAGATATATGGAGTTAGTGAGAGAGAGAGAGGGAGGGAGTCGAAAAGCGATAGAGGGTAGAGGGTTAAGAGTTAATGGTAGAGGGTAGAGGGTAGAGGGGAGAGAGATAGAAGGAGTGAATGAGTGAGAGAGAGACCTAAAAGAGGGAGAGGAAGTAGGAGGGAGAGACTTTATAGAGAGAGAGATGGAGGGAGGGAATTGGAGATAGATAGAGGGTAAAGGGTAGAGGGTTTAATGGTCATGGGTTAAGGATGGTGGGGAGATAGATAGAGAGAGTGAGTGAGAGAGAGAGAGGGGAAGGGAGTTGGAGAGAGATAGAGGGTAGAGGGTAGAGGGTAGAGGGTAGAGTTTTAAGGGTTTAGGTTTTAAGGGTTAAGGGTTTAGGGTTAAGGTTATGGGAGAGATAAAGGAGAAAGAGACCTAAGAGAGAGAGGGGTAGGAGGAGAGAGTCTTGAGTGAGAGGGGGCTAAGGAGAGTCAATATATCTCCCATCCCTCCTCTCTCTCAATCTCCCTCCCTCCCTCCTCTCTCTCTCTCAATCACTCCCTATATCTCTATCCCCTCTACCCTTAACCCTAAACCATTAACCCTTAAACATTTAACCCTCCACCCTTAACCATCCCACCCTCTTTCTCTCTCCCAAGTCTCCCTCTCTTAGATCTCTCTCAATCACTCACTCACTCCCTCTATCTTTCTCCCCTCTACCCTTAACCCTTAATCCTTTATCCTTAACCCTTAAAACCTAAACCATTAAACCCTCTACCCTTAACCATAAACCCTTATACCCTCTTAATCCCTCAACCCTTAACCCTTAAAACCTAATCCATAGAGACGGAGAGAGAGGGTGAGATAGAGGGAGGGAGAGGGGGTGGAGGGAAAAAACTAAGAGAGAGGGAGAGGGTGCGATGGTGGGAGGGAGACAACAGAGAGAGAAGGAGAGGGAGACAAAGTGGGAGAGAGGGGTGGGAAGGAGATACCTAAGAGAGTAGTAGAGAGACCTAAGAGAGGGAGAGGGGGTAGGATGGAGAGACTTGAAAGAGAGAGACAAGGAGGGAGGGAGGGTTAAGGGTAGAGAGTAAAGGGTTTAATGGTTTAGGGTTTAAGGGTTAAGGGTAGAGGGGAGAGAGATATAGGGAGTGAGTGAGTGTGTGAGAAAGAGAGACTTGAGAGAGGGAGAGGGTAAGCTAGAGTAGGAGGGAGTGGGAGAGAGATAGAGGGTAGAGGGTTAAGGATAGATGGTTAAGGGTAGAGGGTAGAGGGTTTAGGGTTTAGGGTAGAGAGTAGACACACACAGAGAGAGAGAGAGAGAGAGAGGGAGGGAGAGAGAGGGAAAGAAGATAGAGATATTGCGAGAGAGGAGGCAAGGATGGAGAAAGAAATAGGTATAGAGGAACAAATAGGTAGAGAGAAGTAGATATGAAAGTAGAGATAGAGGGAGAGGTAGGGAGGGAGAGAGAGGTGAGAAAAAATAAAGAGAGGCCTAGGTAGATAGAGTTTGGAGGATATAAAGACAAGTAGAGGGTAGAGTTAAGGGTAGAGGGTAGAGTGTTTAACAATTTAAAGGCTAAGGGTTTATGGTTTAGAGTAAAGGGTAAAGTAGAGAGATATAGGGAGTTAGTGAGAGAGAGAGAGAGGGAGGGTAGAGGGTAGAGGGTTAAGGGTAAAGGGGAGAGAGATATAAGGAGTGAATGAGTGAGAGAGAGATCTAAAAGAGGGAGATGAAGTAGGAGGGAGAGACCTGAGAGAGAGAGAGAGAGAGATGGAGGGAGGGAATATGAGAGAGATAGAGGGTAGAGGGTTAAGGGTAGAAGGGAGAGAGATAAAAGGAGTGAGTGAGAGAGAGAGACCTAGAAAAAGGAGAGGGGGTAGGAGGGAGAGACTTGATAGAGAGAGAGGGAGGGAGGGAGTGGGAGATAGATAGAGGGTAGAGGGTTAAGGGTATATTATAGAGGTTTTTAGGGTTTCG
>CM021100.1:325623122-325708731 GCA_007115665.2 Sequoiadendron giganteum
AGGGGAGGAGAGAGAGAGAGACAGAGAGAGAGAGAGAGAGAGAGATGAGTGAATCATATATATGTAGGTAGAGATAGTTGAGATAGAGATAGAGTAGAGAGGTAAGGAGACAGGGGAAGGGAGGGAGAAGTTAGAGAGAGAATTTTAGTAAGGTGGATATATCTATTGAGAGAGGGAAGGATGGAAAGAGGGAGAGAGATAGAATGAGGTATAGACAAATAGGTAGGTAGAGAGAATTAGAGTGGTAAGGAGAGTTGGAGAGAGAGGTAGGGATGGAGAGAGAGAGGTAGGTAGAGAGAGTAAAGGGATATATAGAGAAGTGGATAGGGAAGGAGAGACGGATGGAGAGTTAGGGATTGAGGGAGAGATAAGGATTTAGAGAGAGGTGAGAGAGTGAAATAGAGAGAGAGGGAGGGAGGGAGGGATATTTAAGGAGAGAGGAATGAGATAGAGAGAAAGAAAGTAAAGAGGGAAGGGGGAGAGAGAGAGGTGATAGAGAGAAGTAGAGGCGTAATGAGAAAGGTAGATAGATTGAGAGAGGGAAAGAGAGAGGGAGAGAAAATGAGGTATATAGGGGTAGGCTAGATAGAGAGATGTAGAGTGAATTTTGGTGGAAGAGAGAGAGGAGGGAGGGAGAGATAGAGAGAGTAGAGAGGGAGGAGAGAGATATAGAGAGGTGATAGAGAGAGAATTAGAGAGGGAAAGAAGGTGGAGATCTTGAGAGAGAGGAGGCAAGGAGGGAGAGAGAAATAGGTATAGAGGGACAACTAGGTAGAGAGAAGTAGATATGAAAGGAGAGATATAGGGAGAGGTAGGGATGGAGAGAGGGGTGAAACAAAAATAGAGACAGGTCTAGGTAGATAGAGGTAGGATGAGATAAAGAGAAAAATAGAGGGAAGGAGAGAGGGAGGAAGAGGTAGGGATGGACAGACAGAGGTGAGAGAGATAAAAGAGAGGAGGGGTGAGATAGAGAGAAAGAGAGTAGAGAGGGAAGGGGAAAGAGAGAAGTGATATAGGTGATAGAGATGTGTGATGGAGATTAAAATTAGAGAGATAAGGAGGAAGGTGGAGAGATTGAGATGGAAGGAGGGTGGCGAGAGAGAGATGTATAGAGGGATAGGTTAGATAGAGAGAAGTAGAGAGCAAAGGTGGGTGAAAGGAAGAGAGAGGGAGAGAGAGAGGGGGAGAAAGAGAGGTGAGATAAAGAGAAGTAGAAAGGGAAGGAGAGAGAGAGGGAGATAGAGAAAATTAGAGAGGTAGGAAGGGAAGGAGGGATAAGTGAGATAGAGAGAACTAGAGAGGGAAGGGGAGAGAGAATGACAAGATAGAGAGTAGAGAGGGGAGGAGAGAGCGAGGGAAGCAAAGAGAGAGAGAAAGAGAGGAGAGGGAGGGAGGGGGGGATAGGTAGGTGTAGAGAGTAGAGAGAGATATATAGAGATTAAAGGAGAGGGATGAGTGATATAAAAATGTACAAAGGGAAGGAGGGAGGGAGATAGATATTGGAGAGGGAAGGAGAGAGAGATGGACAAGTAGAGACATAGTTCTTGAGCTCAACAAAGATATTGTTAGATAAAGGGATGGAGATAGTGAGAGAGAGAGAGGTCTAGAGAGTAAGAGATGAAAATGAGTGAGATAGATGAAATTCAACCTTCTGAGTACTAAAGTTTGACCTCCTGATTACTAAAATTTGACATGCTAATTACTGAAATTTTTAAGATCTTCCAAAATCTAGAATTTGCATTATAACTCTTAGAGATCTGAAACCACTTTCAAACATCCTGCCTATATATACATGAAATATAACTTAAAGTATAAGAAATTAAATGTCCATATGTAAATGTCAACTTATACTTAAATGTTTATTTCATGTATATAATTTCCGTGATAGAGAAAGCGAAAATCTAGTTATGTGCAAAGCAGGCCATTTGGCGCTTGCCAAATGACTCATCACATTTCGCGCACGCCAAATTTGATAAGTCATTTGGTGCTCACCAAATTTGGCACTCACCAAAAGGCCTGCTTTAGATGTGTTAATTAACAAGATTTGCTAAATTTTCTCATATTTTTGACCGTGCTCCCCATCCCATTCGCACGTCTTTCAATGGAAGTTTATAAAAAAACCATGATAGCGTTAACCTCTATCTCAGCTATCTAAATATATAATTATTTTTTTATTTTGATTTCGTTAAGGTTTTGATCCATGGCTTCTATTGTAAATGCCTTCGTTTTTGGTCAAAAACCAACATGTGCTAGGTTTAGGATAGATTTTTACACCTTCATCGAAACATGAAAAAAATTAGGTTTTTTGAAACTAGACTCTATTCTACACATGATGAAAATAAATAAATCAATATTCGATTAGTTTGCAAAACATTTGGGGGGGAGCATTCTCAAATTTCAGCAAATTAGGATGTGTCCACTTTGAAAATTCATAAAATATTATATATTCATTAAAAAAATTATCCGAAAAAAGGAGGATAAAATACATGGTGTTAGCTAATTTCTCATCGTTGGGATTTTATAAATTCTAAAAAAAATTTAACCAAAAAGGGGGGAGCCCTCTAGCACTATGCTATTTTTTTTGATAAAAATAGGACCCATTTTACCGCTTTTGAGACCCTTAATATTCATTAATTTCAAAAACCAATAGTAGTGTAGAAAATAGACTCAGAGCACTTCAACTTTTGTTCTTGCCACATCTTGAAATTTTGAGCGTAACTATCTTCATTTTCTCACGCAAATCAGATTTTCCTGATTTCAAAAAAAAAGTGGCATCTTAAGAGCCAAAATTGTGTCATAGATTGGTGCATTTACCCTCCATTAATTATATCCTTATCCTAGCTGGTACTTAAAATAAAGTTCAATAGTATCACATGAGGTTCAATCAATTTTGAATATCCCGCATCATATCAATCATCTAGTTTAGTTTCCATCTTTGGTCTTAACAGGATGCATCCTTCCTAATCAGACCGCATCAATCCCATCCACCCTTTCGATCATGTGGAAAATGACATTTGATATTTATGGTGACCTTTTGATTCTTTTGGAATTTTTTTTATCGTTTGAGCTTCCTATTATACCTCGTCAGGGTCACTATGTTCCATCATATCATGGTACGCTTTGACTGGTAAACATAGGGGCATATCTTGATATTTTGTTTGTTCCTATCTTCTTGGTTGTCCCATGTAGTACCCACCAAGATCCTTGGGTTCTTGTGTTATGCTGGAACATCCTTTGTGTTTGTGGTTTTCCAACATTGGCCCTACCAAATCCCTATGAATTTGGAATGTTGGACTAACCTTTTGTTTGTTGAATCAGTCCTATGCATGTGATATGAAGTCGCCATGGTTCCTCATACCCTAGTTTATAGTATCTCATGCTATATAAAGTTAAGTGCTCATTACATGGCATCATAATGTATAAAAATTGACTTGCTTTCTTTGGTTACTATCTATTCATCTCTCGATCTCCCATCCTCTCATCTATCCAAATCCCCCTATCCATTGTCCCTAAATATTTCTCATTCATTCATCCTTTATCACTCCTCATCATTTTTTTATCCTATCTGTTTTCATCCTTCCAATTTATTCATCCTCATCATATCCCCATCCCTTCAATCATCTTATGATAATATATATCTATTTTTCTAATCATCTTTTCATCCATCTTCCTCATCATATCTTCAATATTCTTAGGATAATATAGATTTGTTATTCTAAGAATCTTGTCTTCCATTATTTTCATTCATTTCAAAAATATCACATCTCAATCCAATCGTAATCCATTGAATCTAGTAAAAATCATCTAATCACATCTTTAGTCTCATTCCTAGCCTTTCCACAAGCCTTGATCCAATCATCATCATCCTCACCATCATCATTGGGATGTATCCTTCTCTATCCTTTTGTTTTTTTTGGGATATCTCATTCCCTCATCAAGGAAACTCTCATCATCATCATTGGGATGTATCCTTCCCTCATCAACAACACTATCATCATCATCACCATAAGTGGGATGTATCCTCACCTTATCAACAATGCTTCATATGCCATCAATCCATGTTGGCTTGTAGCTTGACTGGGGTAACATCACCTTTGTCCTTAAACCCATTTGTCTTCCTTTTCTCTCTTCATCTTACTATCCTATATTCTATCCATAACTTTTTCATGTGATCTTCCCCATCTATCCTTCAATCATCTCATCCATTTAGAGAGCACACCCATGTTCTCTTGAACTCGCATGTCCTATTGAGGGGTAATCCTCAATCCCTAATCTTCATCTTCACTCCCATCATCTTTCTTCCTAGTCACTTCTTTGAATAATTGGGGGATCTCTAACAATCTAACCATATTCTTTCAGGTGCTATGTTTTAATCTTATTTGAAATGATTCTACTTCCTAACACCATCTCAAAGAGGGGAAAAATATAGACAACTAAAAATTGACCACTTTCATTTGGCCAATTTATCCCTAATTCAACCAATTTCATATCATCTATATTAATTAAATAATACCCTATTATTTAATTAATATTCATTATCCTTTATCCCTTCATCATAATTTATTTCTTCTATCATCTTTAAATCCTAGCCTAAAGTAAATAATTACCTTTAATTATTTACTCACATCCCTTATCCCTTTTCCTCTAAAGAATTAAATAAATAATCTATTTATTTAATTCCTTTCATGTCACATCCTCCATAACCTTTTTTTAATCTTGATTAATTTTCATAATCCTAGATTAAGGATTTGCACATTCCTAATCCTTGATTAGGGAGGTGTCACATCCTCCATAATATGCAAGTGGATCATTAATCCTCATTACCCACCTAATCAATTGCCTAATCCCTTACTTACATAACCTAAACATTGATTAGCTATCCTAACCTACCCCTTTTTCAACTCTCCCCATCCCCCAAGGAATTTTTAATTCCTTTTTGTCTTCCCAAGGTCTTTTTGAGGAATTTTGAATTCCTCTCTCATCCCCTAAGGAACATTAAATTCCTTTTGTCTTTCCCAAGGAATATTAACTTCCTTTTATCCTTTCCATGCACATTAAAAGGTAATTTTTAATTCCTTTGGTCAAATCATGATCTCAACCTTTGATCCTCTTCCAATAATTAATCTTTGCCATCCATTTCAATCTCCCTTGCTAAATGACTAACACTTAGCCATTTTTTTCATTCTCAACCAAATTCAACTAGATTCTAACTCTCATACGATCACATTCATCTCAAGCCTTCAATCACCATAGAAAAATTGACCATCCTTGCATCCAAATCAAGAAAAATCAAGCCATTATGTTGTCGAAATAGATCTAGGAGCACACATATTAATCCATCAAAAGGGGCAAAAAAACACAAGCTCAAACAAGGTAGTATTATGGTATTTTATTTACAAGTTTTAGTTTCACCTTTAGCCCAATATTGAGTGTTTTTTTTTTGTTTTTATCTTCTTCCTTGAGTTTATTTCTCGCATTCTAGATGGCATAAAAACACTGGACACAAAATCAAATTTGTGACTTGAAGAATTTGAATTAATTAACTTGATAAAATCTAATGCCCATTGGGTAAATAGTCTTACCTGGTATACAAGTTGCATTGGCATCGCTAGATTGCATTCTATGTATGTTGAAGTCTAACATGTATGAAATGTCCTAATGTGTTGGTGAGAATCTCAAAACATGTGAGGCCAATAATAGCCTGATCTCAAAATTTGATGTTTCATGACCTTGACGGAACCATGACTAGTACCATGTCTACCATGAAACTTAGAAATAGCTTATTTTAACTACTGCTGATCTAGTCTATGCAAATAGATTCCTTAAAAGTTCCTCCTATATAAGAATCCTCCTTTGATCATATAATGAGCACTCTTCAGTCTTAGTGCTCTTCTTTTCATGGTATTCATCCCATCGGGACACTTGTTCTTCAACAAAAATAAAATCAAATTTGCATACCAAGGATCACCTATGAATGATTATATAGTATAATGTTTGCAAGTAATATTGGTGTCAATGTCAACCATCACCTTGGATAAGTCTTGTCCTCAAACCAGCTTCATCGGGTGAATTTTAGGGTCAAATTCTTGTAGAATTGCCATCCATTTTCTCCTTATTTCTCCAAGCTTTCTCTACATTAGAAGGGACTTCACTGTAGGGTCAGGAACTATGGCTATGATCTGACTATATAAAATGTAATGCCAAACCTTCTTAACTGCTCTTACCAGTGTGAAAGCCTACTTCTCCAATGCTGAGTATCTGATCTCGGCACTCTTGAAGAGAGAACTCAAAAAATATATGGTCAATTCATCTCCTCCACTTTTTTTCTCCATCAAAACAACATCATAAAAATGATTAGATGCGAAAGAACAAATATAAAAAGGAATTAAATAGTCAGGACTGGTTACAATGGGTGCCTCTAAAATAGACTATTTTATTTGTAAGAAGGCATCCTTAGCCTCATTAGTCCATTCAATCTTAGCATCCTTCTTCATCATCTCATTAAGGGGTTTAATGATTTTTGTGAACTCAATTATGAACTTTCTTATGAAATTTATCTTTCCGAAGAAAGATCTCATCTCCTTTTTGCTTCCAAGCATGACCTATTTTAGAATGGACTCCACCCTATCAGGGTCTATTGAAATCCCTCTCTCTAATATAACATGACCCAGGTGTTTTCCTTCTGAGACCTCGAACACACACATTTTGGGGTTGAGGGAGACACCATAGCTTATACACTTTCCAAGGACCTTTGACAAATCTACTACGTGATCTTCCCTATCCATGGAAAATATAGTTAGATCATTCATATAAATGATAATAAATTTACCTATCAAATCCTTAAATGCAAGGTCCATTGTGTGTTGAAAGGTGACCCCAATGTTAATGAGACCAAATAGTATCCTTCGATAGGAAAATGTCCCCCACTTAGTAGTGAAGGCGTTCTTCATTATATCTTCATAGTTAACCAAAACTTGATTGTATCTTGAATAAACATAAAAGAATGAAATCATCTATGAGTTATTAACTATGTGCAACACCTCGTTAAGGGAAGGAAGTGGGTATTTATCTTTTTTTGAAGCTTTATTGAGGTTTCTAAAGTTGACACACAATCTGATTTCCCCATTATTTTTATGAACAAGGACCAAATTTGCAACCCAAGTCAAATGCCTCACTAGAAGGATAATTATGGTTGTTAGTAGCTTTTTCACTTCTTTAAAAATCAAAGGCTCAATTAAATCATTAATTGGTTGTTGTTTTTGATGGAATGGATTTTCCCTAGGTTTTAAGGGGATGATATGAGTTATTACTGAAGTATCAAATATTTTCAAATCTTCATACCTCCAAACAATTGTTTTGATATCTTGTTTTAACACCTTCAATATTTTATCTTTGATGTCCTTGGGATAGGTCTTTCCAATGAATATGTTTCCTTTTGGCCCTGATTCTACTAAATTGTATGATTCATACTTCCCTCCATCACTACCTATATGAAATATTTCATGCGCTCGAGGATCAGAATTGAAGATCCTTTCTAATGCTACCATTCCCTTGGGAATGTTGTTGGTTTATATATTAATTATTCCCTCTATGTCATAACCTTCTAGGTCCCAGTCTCCCCAATCTCTATCAAATTCATCAATGATTTGTCCTTCGAAGACATCTAAACTTTCGAAGAAGGAAAGTATATGTTGATTGCCATCAAAAATCTAGATATTTTGAATATTGTCAAGAATGGCTGGGATCAACACTAATTCCATTGAGAACCTCTTTAACTTGGAATCCTACATAGGTTCCAAGGTACTAGAAGCAACACCAAGTGCATATACAATCTGATTGTCTTCTTTGGGAGTTACTTTGATTTCGAAATCATTGAAATCCTATATCAGATCCCATACCATGTTCCTATATGCACCTAATTTTTTTTTATGGAATGTTTATTGGCTATGAACCTTCTTAACGATTACTTGAGAATCCCCCATGACTATAAGAGTTGTAACTTTCTTCTAATGCACAAAGATTAGTCCCCTAGAAAGTGCTTCATACTCTATGACATTGTTTTTTTAGCTATACCGTAACCTCTAAGAAGAAAAGTAGGTTTTCCCTTTTAGTTTGGTTGGTTCTACTCTAGCTCCACTCCTTGTTTTGGATTTAGAACCATCAAATTTGAGGGCCCACAATTATTCTTGGGCTAGGGTTTCTTTCTTCAGGTCAATTATGGGTGATTTCTTAAGACAAATAGGTGGTAGATTAGACGGGTTTGAGATATTGAGATCAGGAGACTGATGTAAATAATGAATGTTAGGTAGTTCAATAGGATTTCAAACATGTGCAAAGACTATTTCCCTCACCTCATCTTGATCAAACAAGTCATTATTCTTTTGAGAAATTCCTTAGGGATCGGAAGATTAGCAGGGGCACATATACCTATTCATATAGGCATGAATTTTCACCCCTAACACAAATTCCTCTTTACCCCCATACACTCTAGAAAACCTAAGGCAAAGTTTTAATTCCACTTCAACCCACTACTCAGATCACACTTAGCACCTATTTTGAGTGTTGGTGGAGGCATTTCTATCGAGGATGCCTACGCAGCACATAGACATTCGCGCAACACTCTTATGTCCTTGGAAAAATCCTACGGCTAGAGTCTAGAAAGATGTTACACTTCCTATTGGAAATTGAAGTGTAGTGCCTCCCTTCGGCTAGCCGACTTGAATATAGCCATTTTCATCTTCTTCCTTCATATTCTTCATCTCTTCTTCCATTATCAAGTTTTTCAATATCTTTTTGAGCATTCTCTCCATTCCATTCACTCGCCCATAACATTTTTAGCAATTGTGATCTCCTAAAATGTTAAGTTCCTAATGTGAGAGTCTAAACAAGTAATGATGCAATTAAAATAACTAACAGAAAAGAGGACACCTCAATGATTAGCCTAAGGAAATATAAACATAAAATCAAGATGAAAAATTTAAGTTGATTATACCTTCATGCTGCTTCTTCCTTGGTTGGCCCTTTGATCCATGAAGATTTGTGTGCTCTTTGGATGACAAGATAAATTGGATGTGCAAAGTGATATGCAAGATGGATGGAGATATGATAATGATGAGATGCTAAAAGCTATGGAGGATGAGAGCTCAAATGGAAATTTTACAAGATTTTTGATAGAAAAAGATTGATCACCCTTTTTTTGAGGGAAATGAGGGGGTATTTATAGGAAAATTTGAATTACCTAGAGAATTCAACAGTTGAGATTAATCCAATAAAACTAAGATGAAGGGCTATGGTGAGTTGAGGACTCACAAGCCCTCACATCTTGACATGTGGAATGTGAGATGGCCTAGGGTGAGATGATGTGGAAGTGAATTAGAAGAGAGGTACATGATGTGGAGGAAGGACAAGTACCTTATAGGTACCATGGGGGATGAGAAGATTCTTTAGAGGAATAAAAGTGAATTAAAAATTCATAATGATTGGAAGAATCTAGTGGATAAGAGAGGATCTCCAAAAAGGTGGGGATTTGCCACATGTGAATGATGTGACAAGTCCAAGGTTCTAGAAGTCCTTAGCACATGTAAAGTGACAAGTCAAGCCTTCTAGAACTTGCATGGGGAAGAGAAGATTCTTTGGAAGAATAAAAGTGAATTAAAAATTCACATGGGGAAGAGAGAAGCCTTGGGTGAATAAAAAGGAATTAAAAATTCATTGGGGGATAGGGAGAGTTGACCAAGGTATTGATTAGGCTAATGACCTTGATTGAGGTTGTGCAAACACAGGATTAGGATAATTAATGAGAGATTAGAGGCAGGTGGGAGATTATGGAGGATGTGACACTAATTTTGATTAAGTGGTGCACATCATAATCATGGATTAATTAATTCAATCCAGATTAAAAGAGGATTATGGATAATGTGACAAGGAGAGAGAAAAAGAGGGATTAAAAATTGGTTTTAATCCAAATAGGTCAAATGACTAAATTAAATAAATTTTCTTATTTATTTAATTTAGAGAAGAAAAGGTGTAGGGTAAAGTATTTAGTTATTCAATTACATACTTTAGGAACCTTAGGCAGAAAATGAAATAATGATTAAATAGATTATTTAATCACTATTAATGACATGGATGGATAGAGTAGATGATTTTGATCATGTGGAAGTGATCAAATTTAGATGTCTACATTTTTCCCCTCTTCGAAGTACTGTTAGAATAACCATGCTTCGAAGAAAAGAAAATGCATGACTCTATAGAGGAAGTAACCATAAAATGATTCCCCAGCATGGGAAAGAGGACTTGAGCTATCCAATTAGTGGGGGAATGGATGAAGATGCCCCAATCCCCCAAGGGAATGACTATGGCAAGGAAAATAGAGAAATGGGAAGGGTATGCCCCCTCGAGAGGGTGACGAGGGAAAAGAGAGGGTTCTTGAACGACCTCTCGATAGGAAGAAACACAAGGTATGGTTGCAAAGAGCATGAAAAATTAGGTGAGTTTGTCTTTTGAATGTATTCAAGCCAACAAACAGTTTGCAAATGGCAGCCCCGGGAAGGGATTAGTTCGAGGAAAAAAAGGTAAATAAGAAGTAAAAAATACCCCTTTAAAAGGGAGGGAATAGAGAGGGGTCCCAAACAACCTCTCAATAGGAAGAAATGGAAGGTATGGTTGGAAAGAGCATGAAAAATTAAGTAAGTTTTCCTTTTGAATGAAGTCAATCCGATGTACGGTTTGCAAATGGCGGCCCCGCGAAAGAAACAAACAAAGAGTTGTCTTCCTACAGAGGGGCAGATTTTCTCCACTGCAGAAGGGTGGGTCCACCCTAGAAAAGGGTCGGTCCACCCCGAAACAGGGTAGGTCTACCCCAGAAAAGGGCAGGTCCACCCCGATGTGAGGCGGGGCGGGGCAGGTCTGCCCCGACATGGGGCGGATCCGCCCCGACATGAGGCCGCCCCAATGTGGGGTGGGTCCACCCCATGCTGAGGCAGGGCAAGTTTACCCCAGGGCTAGGCAGGTCCGCCCCGATGTGGGGCAAGTGGTTCCACCCCAAGGTTGGGTGGATCTACCCTGATTTGGGGTGGGGCGGGTCCACCCCGGGGCTGGCCGGATCAGCCCCGTGGCCAAGGGCGGGTTCGCCCGACCATGAGGCAAGTCCACCCTACCGCCAAGGGCGGGTCCACCCCAGTGTAGGGTAGGAGAGGGATGAAGGAGGAAGGGATGGGGGAATGATGAGAGATGAGACGATGAAAGGGGATATAAAGATGATGGTGTAAAGTGATGGATAAGAAATGATGATAAGCGATGGGAGGTAAAGGTGAGCACAAATGGATTTAAGGACAAATATGATGTTTCCCTAGTCAAGCTATAAGCCATGTTGGGTGGATGGTTGATGGAGTGTTGTTGATAAGGACATGATACATCCTGATGAGGATGAGGATGAGTTTTTTTAACGAGGGAAGGATACATCTCAAAACAATACCGAAGGATACAGAAGGATTCATCCTAATGAGAGTGTTGTTGATGAGAGAAGGATACATCCTGTTGATGATGATGATGATAGTATTGTTGATGAGGGAATGATACATCCCAAAACAACACAAAAGGATAGGGAAATATACATCCTAAGGATGATGATGATGATGAGGAGGATGATTGGATCAAGGCTTGTAGCAAGGCTAAGACCAAGAGCATGATTAGATTATTTTTATGGATGAGGATGGGGCAGATATACAAGAAGATGGAATGGAAAATGAAATACAATCCTAATGCAATTTTCCATCCTTAGAGCACTATTTTTTGATATAGCATAAGACATCGAGTGCCATGGTATGTGGAACCAAGGAGGATTAGTGTCTAATGCATAAAAAACCACAACAAATAAGAAGGTTATCCCAATACCCTAAAGTCACAATGACTTCGATCGGGCTAGGTATTGAGATAACCACAAGCACAAAAGGATGCACTAGCATAACACAAGACCTCAAAGGTCTTGGTGGGTACTACGTGGTTCAACCAAGAAGAAAAAAACAAAATAAAAATCAAGATATGCCCCTATGTTAACTATTCAAAATACACCATAATAGGAGAGATCATGGTGGTCATGACAAGTGATGATAGGGAGCTCAAATGATAAAGAAAATGTCAAAAACATCAAAAGATCACAATCAAGTTTCAAACATCCTTTGCCATAGGATCAAAAGGATGGATGGGGTTGATGTGGTCTGTTAGGAAGGATACATCGTATTGAGACCAAAGATGGAGGATAGATTGGTTGATCGACATGACACAAGATATCTGAAACCGATTGAGCCTCAGGAGACTAATGACATTTTTTTGTAAGCACCAGCTAGGATAGGGACATTCTTGATGACACGACAAGATGACGAGACATAAGGCAACAAGATGAAAAAATGATGAGGCAAAAAAATAGACACACCCTAAAGACCTAGGGGCTCGAGGGTTGATCAACGATCAACCTTTCCTATGTGAAACCACAAAGCCCTCATAGTTCGATTAAAGACCATGGATAAAAGTAGAAAGAGGACAATGAAGAACTCAATGGATGACAAAGACTAGACGAAAAAACTCCTAGGGTGCAGATCAAATGATTCACCTTGCCTACGTGAAAGAGAAGGGGTTATGTAATTCAATAGAAGGCCAAAGACAAAGGATGGAGGATGACAAGACATACAAAAGACAAAGCCTAGGGGGTAGATCAAATGATCAACCTTGCTTATGTGAAAGCATAGGGGAAACGTAGTTTGACACAAGACCAATGACAAACAATGAGATGACCTTGATGAGAAGGCACATGAAGGATGGTGATATCATGAGCAAACATAGGCCATGTGGATGGGATGGTGGATATGTGTAGGATGTGGGTTATGCAACGGTCAGGAATGGGATAATGATCTAGATTATTAGAAGATGAATTGGGAGGGTGAGATGATAGATGGATGAGGGATGAAAAGTGGGGAGATAGTAGGATGGATGGCATTGGATTGAGTGGGGGTAGCCTATAGATAGATACCGATGACAAAGGATTATGAGAGGGGAGGAAAAAAGAGATAAATGGATGGATGGATAAAGATGGGGAGATAGAAAGATGCGAGGAGAGGTGGATAGAGGGATAAGGAATCAGAAGGATGAAATGGATTATAAGGATAGGGAGATGGGAAAAATGATTATATAGAGGGATGGGTAGATAAGGATGAAAGGATGAAAAGGGACTATTGGATGAGAGTATAGGAAGATAAGGATTTGGTAGATGGCAGGGATTGTTGTATGGATAAATGGATGGGGAGGTAGAAAGATTCTAGGAGGGGTGGATAGAGAGAAAAGGAATTGGAAGGATGGGATGGATGGATAATGTCGCCAAGGACTCTATCGCAAATAGGGAGATGCCCCCACTCTAGATGTGTTATGCATGATGAGGCAAGAGGGGTAGAAAGATGGGTGGAAGGGATATGGGGGTTGACATGATGGATAGATGATGAAGGTAGATGGATGTAGATAATTAGTATGGATCAAAAAAGTAGATGGGGAAAAATATAATGGATGAGGGAAAAATATGTTAAGAGATGTCCAAAGCATGTATATATATGTGCCCCTGTCTTTATCAAGATCACAATAAAGATGGAGGGACTAGGATAAATGGGATAGGTAAGATGTGGAAGATAGGAAGATGTAGGAGATGGAGGAAAGGAATGTGTAGGTGAAAATTGCCCCCAATTGTGGAAGGAAATCAAATGGGGGATTTGCATATGATGCCTGTTTACTAGGTTTCAATCATGGCACTTATCCAAGGTGATTTTTTTCCAAGTTTTCACCATTGGACGAATGATTTTCTCTTTACTTTTTTTCTTTCTTTTTTTTTAAATCTTTTTTTGATTTTGATTTTTTGATATTTTTGATTTTTGATTTTTTGTATTTTTTTTAATTTTGAAGACTAGGATGTGGACTAAGATGGATAAAGATAGGGATATGGATATGCGGATTTAGTGGATAGCTGGTAAGGAGATGGAAGAAGGAATCAAGCATCAAGTTCCATATGAGTTAATAACAGCCCATGTGTAAAGTGACCAGTGGATGTTGGTACAACCTTAGTAGAAGAAATGGATTATGCAAGAGGATTAATCAAAGGGATTGGATAGGGGAGATAGGGGGGATAGTGGATGGGGTGTTGATAATTGTATGGATGGAATGATAGAGTGGATGTGTGATAGGGGGGATAGTGGATGGGGTGTTGATAATTGTATGAATGAAATGATAGAGTGGATGTGTGATAGGGGAAGGTGTTCAGGACCAACATTGGCACATGTGGTGGATGTGAAAAGATAGGTGGAGGAATGGATGGAGAGGATGGCAATAATGGAGAAGCTGGGATACTAATTTTTGGGATGTAGGGACCCAAAATAGATTTAGGAGATGGAGGAGGTTAATGATTTTGTGGGGGAATAGAAACTTTGGATGTCGTTAATATGGAATTTTCAATTGAAGGTATGGCACCTTTTTTCTTTGGTATCCACATGGTTTTTATTTTTTCTTTCATGAGCCTTTGTGGCCTTTTGGGTTGATTTGGATTTTGGACTTGATTTTTTTTCTTCAACATGTCTTTTGAAGGGGACATGAGGAGCTTTAGATTCATGTGGATGTTTGGATTTATACCATTTTTCTTTGGCATCCAAATTGCTTCTAGTAGCAAGGGAATAGGTGTGAGGAGATGGATGATGTGGAGTGATGCAGGTAAGGTTATAGGGATGATGTGTAGATGGAGAATGTGTAGGTATGTTCCTTTGTTGATCTTGATTAGGAGTTATGAAGGTAGGATTTTTATTCTGTGTACAAGGGAGAGGGGGTGGATGAATGAAAGGATGAATAGGATAAGATGGAGGGGCTGATTTTGGGATATAAGGACCCAAAATGGACTGTGTATATGGAAGATGTGTGGGGTTGATGGAGGGATGTAAGAACCCATAGTAGAAGGAGGATGAGCAATGATCGATGGAGTGACACAAGGACCCAAAATGGATTGAGAGGATGAGGGAGGAAGATGGATGGTTTTTTTTAGGTAATATGATGGAGGAGGGGGGATGGCGGCAAATGGCTTGGTAGCTTAACAGAAAAATGCTAATAAGAGCCCATGTACAGTGAACACTCTTAGTTGCTCCTGGAAAAAATAAGGATCCTAATGCAATTGGTACAGAAGCTGAAAGCGGAAGGAAAGGTACGATCCAAGCATATTTGTATATAAATTCCATAGAAAGATTAAATCATTATTCTCAATATTTTCCACATTCTTAGTTTCCAATCCACTAGATCCTAAAGAGAATAAAATAAAAACAACAAATCATGAATAAAGAAGAACGATAGAATATGGGATGGAATCCTATTGATTTCATATTTATTGATGACCTTTTTTCATCTTTTTTCTGCAAATACTAGATTGAAACTGATCAATACTAATACTAATCAAATATTTGTAAGATGAGCAAGAAGGAACTCTTTTTCAGTCTAGGTACTAACTATTAGTCTACTATTGTAGATGAATAGTAGTTAGAACTTAATCAAAGATTAAACCAATTTTAATTCCTAAGATAAGAAATAATTGAATCTGTTAAAATGACATAGTGGCTTTTCATTCACTCAAAATTCGTGAGTATATACGTATGTAAAAATTGAAATTATTATTAATTTGTATTGTGGCAAGAGTTCGGGTTTATATTATAAAATATGTTTTAGAAGAACAACAAGGTGAAAATACATTATTTATTTCAATTTTCAATAATTCTAATTGGAGGAGTCGCATTAAAGTTTATGTTCTTCAAATGTCCTTCACATCGAACTAATAAATAGATTAAAACCATATTATGGCGGTTCCAAAAAAGCGTACCTCTAAATCGAAAACAGAAAATCGTAAGAATATTTGGAAGAAAAAAGCATATCGGGCTGCAGCAAAAGCACTTTCTTATGTTAAGAGTGAGTATATTTATTTTGAGCTTGAGCTTTATGGTGATGGTGATTGGAAGATATTTCCTGTCAATTCACTGGAAAGAAAACCCGAGGGTTTTCCTTCCTCCATAACAGAGGAGGAGAAGTACATAGCAGAGGAGAAGTATATGCCAGATATGACATAGCCCTCCATAGACAAATTTTGGCCCCCCCGTAGATCCCTCTGTAGATCCCCCCGATGCATAACATCAGCAAATAGAGTACACCTCTCTAAGACCCTAGAGAGGAGCAATTCGAATCTTTTTATCTCTTGGAGGTAGAAATACTTCGAAGGATGATCAGGCAGAAGGGACGTGGTTCTATAATTAGTTCCACTACAACCAAAACCAAACATGTAATTAATCATTCATTGGAAAGGATGGCGAAATAAACCAATAAAGAATTAATTTCATTGGAGTCCATAAGTCGACCCCAAATACTGAAAGAGTAAATATTTGCCTGTAAGATACTTATTAAGCAGTACCGATATACAATAAAAGAGGTATTTGTATCCTCATATTATATGTATATGATATGTGTAATGAGTAAATACAGATTTATTCCTATATAATAGAGGATCTCAATATTTCTTATCAAATTTGGCCATATTTGCTCTTAAGGCATTGGAACCTATTTGGATCACATCTGGGCAGATAGAAGCAGGACGACGAGCAATTACTCGTTATGCCCTCGTTATGCCCGTCGCGGCGCAAAAATATGGATACGTATATTTCCCAACAAACCTATTAGAACGAGACCTGCAGAAATACGTATGGGTTTAGGGAAAGCCAAGGGATCTCCAGAATATTGGGTATCTGTCGTCAAACCAGGATCATTCAACACGACGGCATGGACACGATACTAAGGCAAACCCATGAAAATACCCCTTTATCAGAAAAACTAGACACTATGTAACTTTCTCGCATTAGAGAAGATTATGCTATGGAGTTAGACCTTTGTCTCAAAGATGAACATCTATTAATAGAATAGTTTCAAAAAATAGAATTGAGAAGCGGATATATTTTATCATTTATATGTACCAATATACAATGTGGAAATTGGTCCCATTTGTTTTGTATCAAACAAAGTAAAGTAATAAATTACTTTACAAAAGACCTAATGAATTAGGTATTTTACAAAGATTCTCTATGATGTCTTGGAAGAAAAATATCTTCGAAAATGAAAGAACTTGAAATTTTCTCATTGAGATTTTCAATAGTTTTTCTTTTTCTTCGTTCAGATCTATCAAAAAGATTTACATCTTTTCTTTTCCTCTTTATTTTTAGGAAGAGACTCGCAATCTTGTATATCAAGAATCGGTCACTAAAGTACCCCGATAGAAGTGGTATAGATTGTCTACGCTTATCGGCAAAAACTCTGGAAAAATCATTCTTGTTCTTCTTGAAGTAACTCTTAAGATACAACATAGTCTCCAATAATTCCAAGTCAATTTCTCCATTCCCCAAATATGGCAAAACGAGTTCAGCTACAGCGGCCTGGTTGCCTAATTTCTTTTGATCTAAGAAACGAACCGCATTTCTGCTCTTAGAAAGCCAAGTAGCTAGTGGCAGTTATTCGAGCTTGTATTTTCTTTTCCAAACAAGAAAAAATTTTGCCATTTATGGATACCACAATTTCTCTATTTTTTTCTTTACTGTATCTACTTGTTTAGTATTAGTATCTTTTTTGAGTTTTTCCAGTCTTTTTCCTTCTCTTTCAAGGCGTTCTCTCTCCTTCAGGCATTGTATTTTTGGGTCTTTTTCTTTCTTCGGTTCTTTTTTCGGTTCTTTCGGTTTCTTCTTGGTTTCTTGTATTAGAAACCTCTCTTTTCTCTTATTATTCAGTCCAGAATTCAATTTTGATTTCACTTTATCCCACGCATTCTTATCACCTTTGGCATTTATCTTAGCATCTCGTTCCAAAATGAGCCTTTTTAGCTCTATTCGTAGTTTTTCTTTTTGCGTATTTATCTTCTCGATATTTTTTTGAGAACGAGCATGATCCATTCTTTGTACTCGTGATAATCCAATGAGTTCTCCGGGTAAAAAAACACTACCTAGTCCATTTTCCAAATTTTTATTTTTTGACTTTCCCACATCTACAACTAAAACTTTCGATGTAATTTGGCGCACAATAATTTCTCTAGCTCCAACATTATCTGATTCTAGATTTAGGGCAATACCTATTGTGCCATCTACAAATTCTACTAATTCCCCTGCCATTACTTTATCAAGACCATGAATACGAGCAATGCCATCTCCTACTTGAAGTACAGTGCCAATATTAACAACTTGAACCTCGTTATTATATTGTTCAATCTGTTTACGTATCATACTACTGATTTCATTGGGTCGAATAGTTACCATTAACACTAGTTAATTCTCTTTTGAAAAATAAGACCTACTATACTATATATAATATATAACTAGTATTAATATATATAGTATATATAATATATATAATATATATATAATGTTAATCAATTATGTTTTTCATGGCTAGGAGCAGGTCGATATTATGTTCGATCATACGTAAATGTAACTCGTTATTCAAATGACTATTCAGAGTTCGTAGAGCTCTTTGTACAGCTTGGTGAGAAATTTGTTGTTGAACCTATTCAATTACTCTTTCTTGTTCAAAGTGAATGGTCTCATTCTTTGAATTTTATAATTGTTTTAAATTAATAGAAGCAACATTGATAAGATAGTCTTTTTCTTGTTGTATTTGAGAGTATCCATTTACCCGAATTTTGCACGCTTGCATTTCTATTTCTCGTAAGCGAACTCGGGCTTGCTCAAGCTGATTAGCAGCTCCTTTACATAGTTCTTCAGAATTCTGAATAGTACTCAATATTTATGGTTTACGGTTATCTAGTAGATTACTTAATGAAAGCAGATTATCTATTCATAAGTTAAATGAATTTATAATCTCTTCGCAAACCGAACACAAACCTTTCGATTCATTCGGCTCTCCTACTCGGCTGTTTTTTTACCAAGCCTACCCTTTTCATTCATATTATGTCAAAATAAGGTCAATCTATCAAAGACCGAAATCTACGAAGGGCTCTTTTTCCAAAAGGGATTTTTTATTATCAACAAAGTTGTTGTTCTTTTTTTCTTCTTCTTTTTTTTCATTCGTATTTCATCTTTACTTTTTCTTGAATAAATTCGCTTCTGTGTAGGTTGTTGGTTCCGCATTTAAACCAAAAAAAATTGGATGGGAGATTAGGACTATATTTCAGTAGATAGATTGAATAATTCGATTGATATGAATGCTATATATCGGATGAACCTCCAACTATGCCTTTGAACCCATCTCATATTAGCACAGCGGTGGAAAGAGTGCCCAGTTGTGCTTGGACTTCAAGCAGTTTAGCTTTAACCATTCGAAAGATTTTCTCTTGTTGGTTGGGATTGGTAAGAAAATTTCCCAATCAATTACAAAATGCTATAGTTCTTCCATATTTCTTTTTTCCCTTTTAGAAGTAATTCATTGAGATCATGCACTTTTCTATCTACAAAGTGCAGTTGGTTGGATCCAACTAGATTATTCAAATATACAACTCGCACACACTCCCTTTCCGAAATAGATCAGTACACCAAGCACCACATTGAGATTTATTATATTTGTTTCTAAAATATTGGTATTTAACCCGAAACCCTCAACGGAGGATAAATAAATTAGGGAAATGAAAGAATTAGTTACATTTTTCATACGCTCTCCCCTCATAGATAAGGATACTTCTACAAAGTTTTTTCTCTGACTCAATTCTACTATTATTCAAAGTCCGGATAAGCAAATCAATATAAAAAGGAAGAGAGATCCTTGAATTTATTATCATAGTTTTTTCAATTATCAAGAAGCTTGGTCACGAGGTCTCAAAAATAGGCATAAACCATAGTTCAGATTTTCTTGAATATATTACCTCGTGCTCCAGATATTAACTATTAGAGCAACATCTAACGAGGTAGAAGGACCGTATTTATTTTATGAAGACAACAGACCGGTTTTCTGTACTAGAATAGAGATCAATTTTAACAAGTCGCACACCCATAATTCCAAAAATCTTGAGATAAAAGTAATTACACGATCAAACTACCGGAACGTAATAACCTAAAAATGAAAGCTATTCAAAATTTTTTCTTTCTTAATTCTTTTTCTTTTGGATGAACTCAGGATCTGGGCGGATTTTCTAGTTTTTCTAGCCCCAACTAACTGGAATTCTGTCTAATAAAATGGAAGAATTATAAATCTCCAGAATAATGCATAAGAATACTGCAAATAGAGCCATTGCAATACCCATAAAAGGAGTAGTTCCCCATCTGGGAGCAACTTTACCAGATTCTGTATTAAGTGGTTTTAAATAATTTCCTATAATAGTTCGTATTGGTCCGGTTCTGGAAGTATCATCAATGGTCTATGTAGCCATAAAAACAATAGTATTGGTTGAGATCTAAGTTCCTTTAGAAGAGGATCGTTTAGGATGTACATAAGTTGTACCAACATATTTAGAGTGTGGGTTTAGGGAGATATATCCAAGACCATGTGTGCCTGGATGTTCTTTGACTTGGATAAGCTCTAAAGTACCTTGCTCATGAATGCCTAAACCTTTTCCTTGATAGTTCATGTTGTGTAGCATGTTATTTATGGTAGGATGCTTATTCTCTTGGAAGCATGATGCGAGAACATTAGTAGGTGGAAGAGGTAGGGTGGTGCATAGGCGTTATTTTTCTTTTGTAAGAAGGCCACCATGGATAATTGTAATGTGACCAAGGTGATACAAAAGTGGTGTTGGGATGGTAGGACTAGATGGTGATGAAGGATCATCCAATGGAGAGGAGGGGATAGCAACATCAGGAGGAATGAGTGATAAGGGATCAAGAGAGGGATTAGGGAAGATGATAGGATCTATATTTTTTGCAGTGGATGATGAGGGCTCATGAGATAGAGTGATTGGATCTTGAATGTAAAGGGGTTCATGAGATGGAGTGGATGAGATAGTGTGATCTTGAGATGGGGTGGAAGGGAGGATAGGGTCATGACCTGGTTGAGGATATGGATCATGAGATGAAATGGACGAAAGATTATGTTCTTGAGATAGAGTGGACGGGATGGAAGGATCTTGATTCAGAGGAGGGGATATGCTTGTATGCTTTGGATAAAGCTCTTGGAATGACTCATCTTGTGTGGGATGTATGATGATGGAAGAGTGTTGGAGGGACTCCTCAATTGGGGGAGATAGGAGGATGGAGAATTCAGTAAGGTTATGGGATTGAAGTTGTTGAATATTAGGACTAGGAGGAGGGGATTGGATGTCTTCAATGGATTGGGTGGATCTAGTAGTAGAAGATGAGGAGTTAATGGATTCAATGGGTTTGACCAGCTCAACCATTTGGACGGTGTCAGGAATGGTAATGGGAGGGATAGGTGTCGGATGGAGGAGGGCCTCATCACTAGTGATAGTACATGATAGAGTGGGAGGGCATGGTGTCTCTTCTGTCATGAGCCCTTGGGCAACATTCGGAAGGGATGTAGGATTAGGTAGAGTGATGGGAATGGATGGAGGATTAGGATTAGGGATTGGTGGATTAGGATTATACATGGGGATGGGATTGGATGGATGAATAGGAGGAGATTAGGATTAGGAATTGGTGGATTAGAGTTAGATGAGGCGATGGGAATGGATGGAGGACTGAAGGATTAGGGTTAGGGATTGGAGGATTAGATGTAGAACTAGGAGGAGGTTAAGGATTATGATTAGATGAGTGGATGGGACTAGATGGAGGACTATGAGGAGATGAAGGATTAGGGTTAGGGATTGGAGGATTAGATGAGTGGATGGGACTAAATGGAGGACTAGGAGGAGATAGAAGATTAGGGTTAGGGATTGGTGGGTTAGATCAATGGATGGGTGGATGAGGATTAGATATAGAACTACGAGGAGATGGAGGACTATGATTAGATGAGTGGATTGGACTAGATGGAGGACTAGGAGGAGATGTAAGATTAGGGTTAGGGACTGGTGGGTTAGATGAGTGGATGGGTGGATGAGGATTAGATGTAGAATTATGAGGAGATGAAGGATTATGATTAGATGAGTGGATGGGACTAGATGGAGGACTAGGAGTGGTTGGAGGAATAGGTGAGTTATGTTTAGATGGAGGATTAAGATATAATGCGGTGAAAGGGGGAGTGATGTAGGAAGATGTGGATGTGTGATTAGATTGGGAAGATTGGGATGGTGAGTAATAGTAGGAAGATGTGGATGAAGGATTACAATGGGGAGATTTGGAATTAATGTAATAATATTGGGATGGGGGATTGTGATAGGAAGGTGTGGATGTTGGATTAGAATAGGAAGATTGAGGTGGTAGACCACCATAGGAAGACATGTATGGTGAGTTGGCATAAAATGACATGGTTGATGGATTAGGATAAGGAAATTGAGATGGTGGATTAAGATAAGTATTGGGATGGGGGATTGTGATAGGAAGGTGTGGGTGTTGGATTAGGATGGGAAGATTAAGATGTGGGATTAAGGTAGAGGTGTTGGGATTATTGATGATGATAAGGAGAGGAGGATATGGAGGTTGGGTAGGATAGAGGTTGAAAGGGAGGACATGATGAATATGTCGATAGTGAGGACATTGGATATCCCTTGTTAAGGGTAGCATAAGGACCATAATTAGATGCGGATGAAGGAATGGTGGGATAGTTTGAAGAAGTAGTTGGATTTTGGGAGGCGATTGGAGAGAGCTTGCTAGCAATGATAGGATCGAGGGGATTTTTATAACAATCTTCATGATCAACAAGATTTTCATTATCGTCATCAATAGAGTTAGGATTCCCCTTGACTACTCTTATTGGTCATGTGACAGGGGGTTAAAGATTCATGATGGATACATATTAGTAGGAATAATAGATGATGGATAGAGAACTAGGATGTATTGGAAGCTCATATGGGGATTGGATGAAAGCTTAGATTAGGATTGAATAAAAGCTCAGATTAGGATGATGGGATTAACACTCAAATTAGAACTGGATTAGAGCTTAGATTGGGATTGGATCAGAGGATATGATAGGATAATTTTTTTTTGGATTGGATGATGAATTAGGATTGGTTGATGGAAAGGGTCTTAAAGCCAATTCAGAAATCACCCTAGGTGACTTAATGCGTTGGTTGATCGAATTAAACTAGCTAAACCAATTATCACGGCACCAAATCCACCTTGAGATGGAAGGGGATCGATTTGGGCCAATGATGTTGACTTACAACACAAATCCACCTCAATATAGAAGTGGATTGATTAGGTTGAAGACAATGATTGATATGTAGGATAACGATCAAACTTAACGCCTTGGTTAATTCGGGAGATAACTCCTAAAATAAGGTTTAAGGGATTTTGTGTTGAGAGATGATGATGAATGCAAATGGAAGATGCATTGTTGAAGTGATATTTTCAGAAAGTGGAAATGTTTATGTCACATGATAAGATGGTAGAATGGTTTTCCCAAATTATGAAATAATCAATCTGAATGTGATAAATGGATGCTTGAAATGGCCAAATGGATGTTTGGATTGGTTAAATGAGTGCTTAGGATGATCAAACGATCAAATGGAGACTCAAGGTTGTTCAACAGAGGTTTGGAATGGTCAAATGGATGAAAATGTTCATTTAGGAGGGCATATTTGCCCTTTTGTAGTCAAACAGTGGATCAGGAGGGCATATCCGCACTTCTGTAGTGAAAAATGTTGAAATAGGAGGGCATATTTGCACTTCTGTAGTGAAAAATGCTAAAATAGGAGGGCATATCCGTGCTTCTCCAGTGAAAAATGCTGAAATAGGGGGATGTATCAGCACTTCTATAGTGAAAAATGCTGAAACAGGAGGGCATATCCACACTTTTGTAGTGAAAAATGCTGAAACAAGGGGGCGTATCCACACTTTTGCAGTGAAAAATGCTGAAATAGGGGGGAAACTTTGCCCCTCTGCAGTTGAAAATGTCAAAATAGGGGGGAAAGTTCGCCCCTCGGTAGGAAAACAATGACTTGGTTTGGATGATGAGATTATGGAAAGGACTTGAAATGACTCAATGAGGTTGACTTATCAAAATTTACTAGTTTTTCATAGAAAGACACTTTGAACAAGCACAATCCTATGATTAGTGTTAAGGGGTATGGCCAACAAAGATCTTACTCTAGGATGAACAAGGATTCTAGGGAGTCCTCGATATATGGTTGGTACATGAGGCACAATCATGAACACTAGTTCATCACAAGCATGAGTCGAGAACCCCAACGAGATACTGAAGGGCTCAGACCAACTCTTCATGTCTATCTAGGTATCACCCTAGCTTCGAAATTTTGCCAATTACAATGCAATTGGATTGGGGTACAACTTTGGCTCTCCCCCCTTTGTATACCCCTTTGGTATGCATGGTTGGGATCATCTATTGGCGTGATGAAATCCCCAAGTAGGTCCCACTAAGAAGAAGACACTAATCATTTCCAAATACCCCCCAATCTGCACAAAGTTCAAGGGGAAGATGAAAACAAACTAATGACCCCTTAGGGTAACACAAAGAAAAAAATACACAACAAATAGAAAGTATTATTTCCCCTAATTATACTAAGTGAATAGATAAAACAGTAAGGAAAACTTTAAAATTCGAATAAAATAAAGGCCCCGCAAGAAAATGTTAGTTATTTTATCTTTTGTCCCTTGTGAATTTCAAAAAAAATATTGCAAAGTATTAGCAAGAAATCTGACTTCACCCACCAAAAAATAGGGTTAGAGGGTTAGAACTGTAAACAACAAAAAATAGAGGCAAAAATGAAGCTAAAATGCAACTTTTTTACCTTCCTGAACGTGCTATTTAGGGCAAATCCACCCCTTTGTAGTGAAAAATTCTTGAACAGGAGGGCGTATCCGCCCCTCTACGGAAAACTATCAAAAACGTAAGAACAAGAATAGCTATGGAGGACACTCCCATGGCAGGGTAGGAGACTTTTATCCTTTCGCAAGCTTGAGCTTCTAGTTCGAAGAGTCCTAGAAACCACCTTGCGCATGAGCCCAAGCACCAACGAAATGATCTTCTGACTAAGAAAGCCTCCTTATATAAGAAGGACAAGGAGATGATTGCACCTCTTGCTATGTCCTCCTCTCTCCCCCCTTCTACCTCTGTCCAAACAACTTATGAATCTCTTCAAGCTTCCATTACAAGTGCACATATGCTTGGAAAGGTGCAGGTGTTTATCACTACTTCTATGGACTTTCCTCTATTGACTTCCATTTTGGATGTCACGCCTTTCCTAAAGCCCATGGATATGGTTAATACTTCAGATTTATCCACCATGATTCTTTCCTCTTCTCCCTTGACCCTCCTTTCCTCATCTATGGGGATTTCAACTCATCTGACAAGGAAGAAGGTAGAGCATGGTCCCTCCAGTAATGGAGGATGTAAGAAGAGCTCACCATCTTCGAAAGGTGGCCTCATTTTGACTTGTTTTGTCCTAGTGATGGACCCAGTTCCAGCCACCCCTAATATTTTCACCACTCCCAATTCTCTTGGTGAGCCTAGCGGTGAACCTTAGGTGCAAAATACTCTATCCGCTGAGGTGAAACATGGCACTCCCATTAAGTGCACGTTTAGCTTGGTGGATGAAGTTTTGACCTTTTCAATGATCTTTGCGAATTTGTTGACCTTAGACCCACAAGAGTTGAGTGATAGAGACCTTAGAGTTCCCTCTGCCTCGAACCTTGTTATGAGAGGATCAAAATCTCCTCCCCTTAACACTACACAATTGCAGGCTCATCATCCTTCCCCCCATGATGTTCTAGATTGGGAAGCTAATGACCTCTTGGTTTACTAGTGTTAGGAGGAGACCCTCTTCTTGATCTTTAGATTATAAATGTGTGTGTTGTGATGTTCTTCCCCATGATTGTACTATATGTGCCTAGATGACCCTCATCACCCCTATTGGTGCATGGATATAGGAATGGTGTTTGTGTTGTAAACCTTCCTCTATATATATCATCATTCTTCCATGTTTTTGATTGACTTTTGGTAAATTGGGGATGATGCAAAGCATCAAGAGAATTTTTTCTTCCTTCCATGTTGACCCAATTTTTATTTTTACTTTGTCTTTCATGCATTCTTCCTAATCTGTTTGGGAATTGATGATCTATCACCTTGCACCACGATTACTTACTATTTATAAATAAAGACAGATCTGACCCTGTGAAACTAGATCCCCTTGTTCCCTTTGCATGTGTTTTCTTTTCCTTTGTTTTTCTCTTTATCTTTCTCTCTTATTTCCTTGAGTTGTCCCTCTTATGTATGACAATGCCACTTCTAGATTACTTGGCCTTTGGAAAATGCATTCATTGCCAAATGGATCTTCTCTCGAGACCCTTCACACACTTCTTTGGAATTGCATTCCCGACTTGAAACTCTAATGGAACATGTTTCCTTCATCATGGGTTCATAAAGAAAGGACTTGGGAACCTTCCTCAAAAGTGGGAATGGTCTTAATCTTCCCCTCATGTGGGAGCTTATCCTTCCTTTTGAATTCCTTGATGAAGTGAACATCTTTCAAAATGATTCCTTGATAATGAATTGATTTTAGAAAGAAGACGTTAGCTTTTGAATAGTGGGTCTCTTGAATGGACCCTTTTGTTTCACGTTGGGTTCCCAAGGTACCCCTTCAAAAAATTTCAACAAGTTCTATTGTGTCTAGCTTGGGGGAAACTTGACTAGACCTATTTCACTTCTTCGCATCTAGTCTAGGGGCAGCCCCACTAGACCTACTTCACATCCTTACATCTAGCTTGGGGACAACCTGACTAGACTTTACTTTTCAAACAACACATTCCTTGAGTGGAACCTCCTTCCTTTTGAAGGGTTCCCAAGGGACCCCTTTGAAATTCTTACAACTTAGCAATGATCTGTGTGACTATCCATTCATTGGCCTACGTGGCCACTTCCTAACATGTTCTATCTGCAAGTACACATATCGCCCTCTCTAACTCTTGGGATTCCCCTTTGCTCAGTCTCCTTCATGTGAGATATATTAAAGGATACCTCCCTTGTAGGACCGTGAGCCTGTGAGGTGCTTTCGTCCTTCAACTTTATAGTTCTGCAGAACTAAGAAGTCCTTTCCTGCACTTTTGAGTTTTCCAGATTGTACTTTGTTTTCTTATCAGTTAAGGTATACATATCTTACCTATTAACTTCTTACTACTCTACTTTACCAAAGCACTCATTAGTACTTGTGCTCGCTAAAGTGGGGTAAAAATGTATAGGCATGAATTTGGACCCCTAACACAAATTCTCCTTTACCCCCTTACACATTAGAAAACATAAGGTAGAGGCTTACTTTCACTTAAGCCTACTGCTCACATCACACTTGGCGCCCATTATGAGTGTCAATGGAGGTGTTTCTGTTGGGGACGCTCATGTGGCATGCAAAGATATATGTCATACACTTAAGTCCTTGGTAGATTCCTATGGTTGGAGTCTACAGAGATGGTACATTTCCTATTGGAAGTCAAAGTGTAACACCTCCCTTCAGCTGGTCGACCCGAATATAGTCATTTTCATCTTCTTCCTTCATATTCTTCATCTCTTCTTCCATTATCAAGTTTTATAAGATCATTTTGATCATTCTCTCCATTCCATTAACTCATCCACAAGCTTTATAGCAACACTTCACACTTCATAGCAATAATCTACCACTCCATCACTCTAATAGTGTGAGCGTAGGACAAACACCATTGCAATAGAGGCTTGAGTTAATCTCATCTTCTCCTCCACTAGCCTTGAGCACTTTGGACAGAGGTGGTAAGCTCCTCTTATCTTCTCTATCATTTTGGTTGAGTAAGCATGTATTTTTTTGTAGTGTATTTTGTTTACATAGATTGTCTTCTTCTCCTTATCATATTATTCCTATCATTGCAAAATTGGCTTTCTATGGAGGTGGAAAGACCAAAATGGGGGTTTGACTGAGGAAGACCCGTAAACAACCCCCCAACATTTTGTCACTTTTTTGTGCATAGGTGGAGAGATCTTGGAGCAAGCTAGCAAGAAGATTTTTGTGTGAGATCATTTTCATCACCCTTGCAGTAATCTATTTCCTTTATCATGTTCATCTATACATTTCATACTTCTTGATCTTATTCTGTCATTTGAGAAAATTTTAAACTAGGATGATAGTTCCCCTTTTAGAGTTTAAACATGTCTCTTTGGTTTTTTTGCTGTATGGATGCTAGAGCACCTATGAGACACCAACGCATCATGTTGTCATCCCAAAACTATGCTTATGTCCTTCTATACTTCAATAGAGAGCTATTTGAGACACAAATTTGACTCCAAAGATCAACTCACCTAGTCTCCCTTCAACTCTTGGGTTTTCAAAGTGATCGAATGACCCACAATTCTGATCACTTTCATCCCGCCTTTCCTAACCTTTCTTTAAACTGAGGCAAGTTAGGGCAGCCATACTGCTCTTGACCTTTTGTTACCCGAGCCCTTGCAGTGGTTGGTCCCCCTCACTTACAATAGTAACTTCTAATATTGTATAATCTCAATATGTAAATTAGGAAATGGGTCATGAGCTTGATCAACCAACAATGAGGTTCCTTCTAATATGTTATTTGTTTTGGTCAAGAAAGTCATTGGATTGGCTTTGAACATAAATCAATTTGATGATGCTATAGGATTTCTATTATAAAACTCTCCTTCTTGACAAACACGGTTCAAAATGTCTAAGCAGGGCTAACATGTCAACTTAGATTGATTCTAGTAATGTTCTCAAAACCAATTCAAGAGTAACAAGCTCCACAAATCAACTTCCTCTCCAAGTACCAACTTTTCTTGTTGCAATTTCTAAATGAAAACTTGTTAGTTAATAGTAGTTATAGGGTCACTAGTATTCATAGGGTCACTATCTTATAAATGATATGAGAAATCAATATTAAACATTGAAAAGGTTATAACTTTTTCCCCTCTATAAACACCTATCTCAATTTCAAAATAGGCTACTTCATTGGGATGGTCATATTCAATGATCATATGCTTCAGGCATGGTTCACCTTGCATCCTAATCTAAGTTAATACCCCTTTCCAAATCAGCCACATGTGTGAGAAATCCAGGGAGAGGTAACCTCCTATAGACTTCAACAAATCCTTGCTTAAAACCATGCCATAGATTTCATCAATATCAGTAACCTAAATCTCCATATAGTTATGGATCCATGGGTCCGACTCAATCTATACATGCACATTTTTTAGTTCTCCTACTACATTGACCATGATTTAATCTAACTATATAACTTTCTTATGAGTTTCAACTAGGGCTAAACCCATTTTTTTACAAATAGAGAAAGGAATAATGTTACTTGAGGCTCCAAAATACAAAAGATAGTTATGTAGATTCTTCCCAAAAATTCTCAGACTCAAAAGGAATGGGTACATCTCTATATTACCTCTATCCAAGGATGCATTCATGTTAGTAGTTGGTGTTTCCTTGGTCTTTCCTTTCAATTGGTCCGCCTCTTCCACAACCTTTAACATAATTTCATGTTGACTAGGACACCACTTCATAATATTGAAGAATGACAATGAAGTCATTTGTTTTTGCATCTACAAAATAATATCAAATTCCATACTAGTATTACTCTTTTGTTTAGGAATGAAAACAATGTTACCTTTGCTAGGAAACCCAAGTGGGCCTTTTGGTGGAGGTAGATTATTATCTACGTTCTGATTAGGGGGAGCTATATTGTTAGGTGGGGAAAATGTGGTAAAGGGTTCCTTGTTCTAATTTCTCAAGAAATGGCCTCCCTTATCCTAAAAAACCTGAGCATCATAGGTATCTACTTCAAGTTCATTTTCTCCTTGCATAGGAAATGGATATTCTTCATCAAAGGTCTCAAAAGCTATGGTTGTATACACAAATCCACCACCTTTATTGGGATTACTAGGTGGTGATTTACAATCAACTTGGGAAATATTAACCATTTTTTCCATCTTTGGGCAATTAACTTCAAAATGTAGGGAAGTATCATGTAATCTATACCAATTAGTCATGAAGTTCCAATCTGCAACATTTCCAGTATGTGGTTTTTCTTCATTGGCTTCATACTTATGGGGAACTCCTCCATTATTGGATCTAGTGTCCCATTGTTATTTATTGGGTCTTTGGTTGTATCCCATTTTCTGATTCTGATAATTTTGACCCAAGTAATTATAGTTATGGAAATTTCTTTCATTTTGATTGGAGTAAGTATTTTGGTTAGAATACCCTCCTTGATTGTGGTAACTTTGATTTTGATTTTGGTTTCAAGGAGGGTTCATCTTGAATTGGGCCATCTCGTTGGTCACTTGGGATACGATTTTCTTCAAAATTTCTAACTCTATTGTCAAATGAGTGGTGTGTTCACTTTCTAAAGTTATTACAACCATTGGGTGAGTCATGGTATTAGATCCTCAAACATGGTTAGGGGAATTCTAAGGTTGTTGGGAGGGATTTAAAGAACCACCATTGACCCATGGTAGTGCAGGTGGAGGTTGTAATTTAGCCAATGGTCTATAGGTAGAGTAGGACATCCTTGGGACAATATTAAACAAAGGCATTGCATTAGGTATCCTGGGATATCCTAGGGGAGGGAAATCCTCCCAAACCATGAGATTGTGAAGTTATTTTTTGTTGTAGTTTGATGGGTAGATGATATAATTTAGATAGTGAATCAATGTCCTGGGTGAGGTAAGTTCTTTGAAGCAACAAGACAATCAAAAACTCTATGGCCTTTAGACATGCTTGGATGGAAATATTCTAGCCACTAGATATGGTTCTTACAACCACCTGCACATCATCTATAAATGGGTTTTAAATAGAGGCAAAGGCTCATGTGGTTCCTTTTTAATCATGGTGAATTGGTGGAATAGGATAGCTAGGACTACGTAGACTTGAAATTTATTTATAAAGTTATCCTTTAAATTGGTCCAACTTAGAATGGATCCTATAAGAAAGTTGAAGTACCAATTATAGGCCATATCCCTTGGTGAATAGGGGAATAGTCTACATGCAACTTCATGATGAGCTATTTGAGTTTGAGTGCAAGAATCTTTGAATTCCTAGATGTGCTCTTCAACACTTCATGAATCTCCATGGGCATACCTTGGACAAAAATTCTCTAGATATTTAGGCACCTCATGTATGCCACCAGAGATGGTTCCTTGTCATGAAGGGTTATTTGTAAATTATTCCATTGGTTTTAGTGGATTGGGTTGTGCTAGTTGTGGTATTGGAGTAAATATAGGTGGAGTGGGTGGTGGTGTTAGAACCCTACAGGTTTTGGGTCTAGTAGGAGATTGAAGTTCAAGTAATAACTATGGATTCACAGAAGATCTCAAAACTCTTTCAAACCTATCTAGTGAAAAGGACATTGAACATTTCGCATCCATACTCCTTGGTGGTGTTTGTGTATATATCCTATAGCTGGGTAAAATTTCAAGCAATGTCCCATACATAAAACTTGATGTCCATAAGCTTGTCCATGAGAAGCCCTTCATCATTATCTCCAGCCTTGATTATTTCCTCAAATCTATTACTCAATTGAGCATTTATTTATTGTAGATAAATCAAACCCACACTTGGTCATGCCCCTTTACCAATTAATTTAGCAATAATTCCTTTCGCGATATTTCTTTCCTCAAAGAAATCCTATTGGTTCTGCTACAATATTCTTCTATGTTCCATTAGGGCTTCTGATTTAAAGATCAAAATAATCATACACTTATAAAGGTATCCAGAATATTGGTCTTCCATAATAACATATTTAATTACATCTTACTTAGGCAACCTTTTCAATATTCTCAATTTCCTCATATGCTCAACATACTAATCCTCTTCTCTTCCAAGTAACTTGATATATTCCCCAAAGGACTTGATCATCTCATCTACCTCCTTATAAATATTTGAAACAACACTCAAAATCTCTTGTGTATCCTTCTTAAGAAGGTCAACCCATTTCTCCATCATTTGGGATCTTCTCCTTATTTTAGTCAACTCATCTACCATTTGATGACTAATTAAAAGAGGAGTTTCTAACAATGTTTGTTGTTTAGGAGTGGATGCAACCAGTTCCTTTAGAAAACCTTTCATCTACCCTACCTGAGCTTTTAGCTCATCCTTGGCCTGCTTATCTTTGATGACTCATGACTTGGTAGTTGTAGCCACAATGTAAATTAGATTTATTTGTTGATTTCTGGTTTGATTTCCAAGATTGACAGTTTTTAATTAATAACCCATGGCTTGTAATTTCATGTCATCTTTATCAGCTATAGGTGTAGCAATTTCTACTATCAAGTCTCCATCATCAGTTAACTTTATACAATGAACAACATGGCGTTTCTTCCTTGGCATCACTTTATCTATCTCCTTTACCATTTCATTCCATGTTACGAGTTGGGCCTAAACCTATTGCCTCCTCTCCAAATTCAATTTTAACCAAGTAGGAGCAACTGGTTGGGCTACTACCTATTGAGAATTGGGAGGTGTTGTAGAATAAATTGTTTTCATTATTTTCTTAGAAGAGATTCTATCCCACTCTTCTTGTTCTTTCTTCAATCTTTCTTGTTCCATTTTCTCGTTCCGAGCTCTTATTTCTTCTATCTTTTTCATTTCTTCTTTTTTTAGAGCTTCCTCTTCATATATTACCTTGTTTGTTCTAACTCTTTTTCTTGGAGTTCTTCCTTTGTTGTGTTACCTTGCTCAACTTTCTCCTTTTGTTCCAACTCTTGTGTAATGGCTTCTTCTTCAACTTTGTTTTGCACCACAATACCTTCCTTTTCTTGAGTTAGCACTTTATTTTTCTTTCTCTATTCTTCTTCCTCACTAGCTAACTCTCCAGTAGCTAATCTCTCAGAACTTTCCATTATTTATTTATTCTCATCTTTGGTCAAAACATCATTCATTATGGTTGTAGACACTCAAGTAGTCCTGATTGACATTATGCATCTAATTCTGGGTAATTAACATCATCTCCTCCTAAATCACCTCTGCACTACCATTTAATTAAATAAATCTTAGTATTTAGTCAAATTCATCAATTTCTACTATTAATCAAATAAATAAATTTATTAGATTAATTCACTAATGTTCATCTAATTTAATTAAGTAAATCAAATTATTTAATTAAATCCCCTATTTCCTCTCATTGTTTAAATAAATCTAATTATTTAACTAATGTCATAAAAACCCCTAATCCCACTTAGATTAATTAATTCTAAATTATTTAACCTAATCACCCCATAATCTCCATTACCCATTTCCTTGGCCTTTAACCCTACCCTTGGTTGAGTCAACCCTTGGTCAACTAACCAAGTTGAACAATAAAATCAATTTATTTAAATAAGTAATTACCTTATTTATCCCCACAAAGGCATATTCTAGGGAATATTTCCTTAAAGCCCCTTTTGTTGACTTTCTCTCCCAAAGACATTTAAGCTTCTTACAAGTTAACTAACCAAGTTGCACAAGAAAATCAATTTTTTAAATAAGTAATCAACTTATTTATCCTCACAAATGCATATTCTATGGAATATTCCCTTAAAGCCCCTTTTGTTGACTTTCCCTCCCAAAGGCATTTAAACTTCTTAAAAGGTTTTCAATGCTTCTTCCAAAGGAATTTAAAATTATTTAAAAATTTTCATTGCTTCTTCCAAAGGCATTAAGGCCCTTACAAAGGCATTAACTTCTCCTGCATCCTCATTAACATGCCATCTTGTCCTCAACAAAATTCTCTTACATTTCAACCATATTTATTTAACTCGCTTACATCCTCTTACACATCCACCTACATGCCTTAACTTTACACATTCTCCAAAATGTGTTCCACCTCCATCTATTAGCCTTGTGACAAGTTTCACAATTCTATTGGTCCTATGTTTAGTCCCACGTTCACCAATTTCACTCATTCTTCCAGCCTTGAATCCTATAAGTAGAGGTTTTATCTACACAATATGGATCCATTATCTCATCTAGAGTCATTATGCTCATTTCATCCATCACTCATCAAATTTCTATCAATATCTTTGAGGGTAATTGGCATTTATCAAATCTATTTTGATCCACAACTTCATGCTTTTCATATCATTTTAGCTTGAATCTACTATCATTTTGCATCAAAATCACCATTGTTCATCAACATTTTGGAGCTTATCAAATCGAGATTGGGAAAGGGCCCCTTTCCACATGAAAATGACACCAATCCCCATATGGTATGGGGTTTGAGTAGCTTAGATTAGGATTTCATGTTCATTTAGTTGTTATTTCATGTTATTTTGATTATGTTTTCATTTTCTTAGCATGCTTAAGAATCTCATAGGGAATGCTTATTTTTCTTGTTTAAATGACTAATACTCTTGGGTTTTCCATGTTTGAGTAGGTATAGGTTGGAATTCACATTTTGGTGCTAGAAGGAGGGCTAATTCTCTTGTGCTTTTTGTTGTGATTGGGTTTGATAACATGCCACATTTGATAACACGTCTAGTTTGATATTATTTGTAGATTGAAGAGAAACATCAACTTGGAAAAATAAGATATTTTTTAATGCTCATTGTAATAGCTTAGGATTTCTAATTCTACTCTTCATTTTCTATTTTAGGACCAACTGGCATTACTTTGGGTTTAAAATTAACCATCTACTTAAGCTTTTCAAGTTGGCTAAAAATAAAACAAGAATTTAATAGACTTTGCTATGTGGGATAAAATTGAACAAGAAAATCAAAAACTTCCATTTGGTGCTTAAAATTAACTCATTTTTCTTTTATAGGGTTAAAATTAATGAGTTCTTTCTTTTCTAGGAAACACTTGAAGTGCATATCCACTCCCCTTGTAGTTTGTGCAATCTTGGGTGAAGAGAAACACTCAAGTGTACTTAATTTCTTTTGTGCGCTTGTAGTACGTATCCACTCCCATTGTGCTTCATGTGATTGTGGGTGAAGATAAATAATTAAGTACACCTTTATTATTTGTGTCACCCTTAAGAGAGGGCTTACTATGAGACACACCCTACAATGGGAAACTCATAGGAAAGTTCTTGCAAGCATGTTTATTGGTGGGCTATATTAAAGGTAGGAAATTTTGAGAAAGTACCTTCAATACTGGATTGTATAACATATTGTACCTAGTACCATGCCTTAAGTGGAACATGAATGATATTAAGATCCTTAAGTGGAAAATCAGGTGTGTATACAGTTGGGTGTTCTCATTTTTTTGTTAATAAAAAACCTTGTTTAAGTAGTGGCCAACTTGTCCATCCAGACAGCTTATCAAAGTAGTACATTGGAATTTATTTCGAAGAACTTACTTGCCATGTCCAATTTTGGTTAAAGTGTAGAGGTGAAGACTTCATTGTTAACATATCTCTACACTCTTTCCTCAATTGCATGCACATTCATCTCTTTACTACAAAGATCATGAGGCAAGCCTACTAAGAAAAACATACCACTTGAGCTAGGAATGTTACTACGTGTGAGTCATTGAACACATTCCTTGATTCCAAGACATTGAAATAAAAATTTAACAATCATCAAATTTCCAAACCCTTTAGAATGAGTGAATACCTTTGAAGATTCTAATTATTACTACTTGTCCCTAGGTATTTTTTCCTTAGAGGCTTCTAAATAGTTGGGCTCATATCTTAATTTACTCTCTTCAAATTCAACTAGGGAAACTATGGCCTTGGCTCTTTGATTTTCACATAATGGACCTTCTAGAATGAAAATGAGCCAAGACATAGACATTTACTTTGAAATTTACGCAAGACAAGTTGATTTGGTAAAAATAATTCATTAATCAAGATGTAATCAATCAAACCCCATGTGTGTGCTTGTTTATATTTTGTCATATTCTCTTATAAGAAAACATTGATCTTTTGGTTTGAAGTACTCTTAGGGAAATAATTTTCTTGACTATCTTGGTCTTGTAAAAAAATTCCCTCTTAGGTTCATTTAGTATGAAATCAATTATTTCATCCATCTCACCAAACAACTTTTAGAACTTTAGAAACATCATTATTCTAGACTTGGGTAAATCATCCTTTAATCAAATAAAAATAACCTACTTTGGTTAGGTGTGTAGGAATGAATCCTTTCTCAAAAACTTAATTAAATTAGCACCCCCTTTGGACAAGTTCATCCTAAGATCACATCTAACATCTTACGATTTACAAGTTCATCATCCAAATCAAAACAAATCAAAATCAAAATCCTAAAGTCTAGTATTTATCCAAAGTTCTTAGAAAATCAAAGATCTACATCACCCGCCCATTCCATCCTTCATCACATCATTGGTCCTAAGTTCCTTAGAGGTCAACAAGGTCAAAACACAATAAAAACATGGAATATAAACTTTATTCATATATCATGAGTGATCTAAATCAACCAAACTGTCAACGCCTTACAATACCAATTGATTATCAAAACCTACATTTATACAATCTATACATGGTATCACTACCTCCTACAAACCTCAATGAAACAAAAAATGTGAGTATTGCCAAATTTAAATTTTGGAACACCTTTCCTTATGGTAGATTTATACCAAAGTCAATACCTACAAATCTATCAACCAAATGATCAATGCAAGAGTCATCAATATAACAACATTATCCCACTAAATCAATAAATGCCAAATGTAAATATACCAAGTACAATCTTACCAAACATGAAAATATCAAATCCACACTTGGTGAACTATGGGATAGATATTTTTTTGAATCATACCAATGTTTTTCAAAGCCCAAACAATATGTTAGCAACTCAATTTAATAATCCAAGTCAAGGTAACACCATGCAAAATCAAGGTTAGCTAAATCAAAGAAATATGATTCCCAACCACAAAAATGTTCCATGTCAACCTATAATACAAAATCTAAACATCATCCCAAATAAGAACATTGTCCAAAATCAATTTGTGCATGATCTTATACAAATACCAAAAGTGTATATTCTAAATATGTTTGACCAACAACCAAATCAACTATATCAAGGGTGTTAAGATCAAAATCAAGAGCAAATTTTGTGAAATCATATTTCTATACCTAGAAAATTTGTTGATTCATATCACCAAGAGACATCTCCACCCCAAAATATACACACTCCCCCATTGGTTAAACCATGTCATCATAACACTGAGTTGTCTCCACAACCACATCAAGATGAATATCCCCAATGTCAAGAGGTTGGATATCAAGATCAAAAACATCAAAAATGAGACCAATCACTACATCTCCAAAATCAATCACCACAAGGTCAATTCCAATGAGTACAAATCTCACAAGGTAAAAAATGTGGATACCCTCCTTTGGGAGAGCGAATTGAATCTACATTACACTAGCTAGTTAATGCAAAAATCATCACTCTTCCAAATGTAAGTGCTTTCAACTCTATCATAAAATTCCCTTCGAATAAGGGTAGATATTATTGTGAGTATCATAGAGGAAATATTCATAAAACAGTAAATTGTATTCGACTCAAAAATATCATCCAAGACCTTCTTGGTCAAGGAAAAATAACTGTTGAGGACAATGAGCAAGATTCAACCACTAATGATAGTAGTGACAATATCTCCACCACAACTACTAAGAGAAATGATCAAGATGTATCCATCAATGAGCACCTTGGAGATATTTCTACCTCATCCAATGATCAAATCAACATACAATAAGAGTCACTTTTTAGTCATCATCAAAACACCTCAACAATATCCAACAATGATCTATTTCAAAGAGTGTTCCCACTATTTGATCTGATTGACATAATCCAAGATCCATCCACCAATGATCATGTTGACAATATCTCTACATCACCTAATAAGTTAGCGGACATATCTCAAGAATTTATTCCAAAGCATGATCAACATATTTCACCAAAGTCTAGCAATGGTCCTTTCCAAGACATATTGACATCATTTGACCTCATGGTTACAGATATTGAAGGAATTCTCAACTTAACACATTATCTAGATCCACTCAAAAATCAAGGGGATATTGATCCACTTCCCATGCCTAATGGAGATGTAGAAGAACCCTTTATAAGCAATCCATCCTTTGAAATTGACCCATGTCAAGAACTTGATCCAAATCACATTGAAATAAAATCCAAACATAATCAAGATCAAGAATCTATATCTCTAAGATGCTACGATGATCTAATAGGCATTGCCCAATATATACAAGATGACACAAATGATGATCATATCCATATATAACATAAGCCTCCATCTACCCATGAGATACTTTCTTTGGATGGACACATAGATGATCTTGATTCAAAACAAGATCCCTTTACTCTTGACATTATTAGATAGGAAAAAGAGGTTATTGATTGCTACAATCAAGCTGATTTATCAAATTTAGAATTAGATATATCCCAAAATCAGATTGATGACATCATATATGAAGATATCCAACATTATCCAATCGAGGAAATAGGTCAGACCAAATAGGATATTCTAGAGATAGTAGAAAAGAAAATTAAAATAACACCATCTACAATGGTCATTTATTAGAGAATGCTTGCTAAATGGAGCATATTGAAACAAGTAGAATCAAATCATGAAGGTGCTACTACCACCATAATGGGGGAAACTATGTCTCAAGAAAATGTCAATGTAGGGAGCATGGAGAACCCTTATGATGAAACCAATTCCAATACTACAACCAACCACGTCACGAATCTTCATCCACCCATCACCCCATCCATGAATTCAGACCAACATCAAAAGAATAATTTGAATATCAAAGCACAAAGAACGTTATCAAAGAAAAAGAAGCTAGGAAGGATAATGGACAAATTAAATACACATGGATACCAAAAAATACAAAGATATATCATACCTATCAAACTCCATCAGTCAAAAAAAACTATGGGGAAAAATCAAAAAGGGAAAATTATCCATCAACGATGTCCACAAATGAAAAAGAAATCTTCTCAATTTACGTAAAAAGTATATCAATTAGTTGGTCCTAATTCCAAACACACTTTCATATCCACCCATCGTTGCTCATCTTACCAAGTTTGGAGAGTCAAAGGTTCCAAACTATCAACTAATCCATCTTTTATTATGAACATACTCCACCATCCACTCCTCCATGCATGATATCCAATTCTCACATTGACCATGTATTTGCAACCACCCTTCATCATAAGGATTTAGAAGGCACTCTATCATGATGTGCACACAAAGATAGAGTAAACTCTTGTATCAACAAAGTAGATAAAGAATATCAAAAGTTGCATTCAAGTGCGCATATCTTGGCAAAGCAACTTCTTCAAGTAGGATATTGATGACACATTATGAAAAAAGCATCTACATCAACACCACTAGGTGATTTAGCATGACCATAGATCTTTCACAAAAACCAAAAAAAATCAAAAAATCATGAAAATAGTAAAGATAAAAAAATATCTTCTAGTGAAAACCACTATGGTGGCACTTTGGGTAGGTACCATGGTGAAAACCTGGAAAACCAATGTCATGTGTAGAATAGAGAATCTGTGTGCACTAATTCAAGTGGAAGCATATTATCCCATCCATATTATCCATAATAAATAGATTCATCCATAAACCATTTATCCAATCCATCTTTATCCATCTATATCCATATTCCAACTTATCATGATCTTGACAAAAAATTTGGTGTGCAATTTATACTTGCTTATGGTAAACATCTTGACATGAGGCATTTTCATTTATCCTATCCTAACCAACCTTATCAGAGATATGAAATATTATCCAAATGAGCATCCTCTATTTTAACACCTTATGTTATCACAACATAATCCTTGGCATCCTTTGCATGCTTACCATATCCATCCATCCATACATATATCCAAGCATCCACCCATGGAATTCCATACATTGCTAGACACTAGGGGTAGGTATTCACATCTTGTTTCAGGAATAAATCTTGATTTATATCTTACAACTTATGTAGTGATCCAAACATTGGAGAACAGAAAATAAAATTGGTCAAAGCATTTGTGAGCAAGAATCCAAATCACAAACCCATGACTAATTTTGACAAGAATATGTTTCTTATCAAGTATTATCTTTCATCCAACATCAATCCAAACAATTAATATCAGTCACATCTAATTTTCACTTCAAAATTACATCAAATCATTCAAACCAATTTTGTTCCAAACTGATCTTCACAATCTTGATCAATCAAATCCAATCAATCCATCATCATCCTGGGGTATCCTTCCCAATCCTTGTGTTGCTTAACACTATCTTTGCATTGTTGTGCATTCTCAATAATGTTATCATCATCAACCCATTAATCTGATCAATCAACCCTTGCTTGGTTTTCAACAAAATCCAAAAAAACCACTGATATCATCACACATATCCATATCCAAATCATCAAAATCATGCAAAAATACAAAAAATATTCAAATCAGATCAAAATCCCAAAACAAGTCAAAAAGTCAGAAAAAAAGTCAAAAACATGCTTTTGAACTACGTCGTCTCTAAGCTTAACATAGGCAAGGCCATCGTTTATGAGCCCCTGAGACACAAAATCAAAAAACATTCATAAATCTAAGGAAACCAAAAAAACATTTAAAATTTTGAAAATTAAAACATTTGTAAAAACACCCTAAAATCCAAAAACAATCTCTAAAACATTACAAAAACACAAAAAATATCCAAATATTTGAAAAAATCCATTCGTCTCATTTCTCTTCACCCACAATAAATTTCCACCCATGATAAAAGGATCATCACCTTCATCCTTTGACAAAACAAATAGAAACAACCACAACAATCAACAAAAGAAAACTTCAAACATAAAATTAAAATTGAAACAACAAACTTTTAAATGCAAAATCAAACTCTTGATTTGTTTAGAAAACATGTCAATCAACCTTATATCAATGACCTTTCAAACAACCAGTCAACTTGCAACCATACACTAACATGTCCTAGGATGCATCCTTCCTACAATGGGCATTATCTTTGGCAATCACTTTGGATACTTATCCTAAACAAAACACATCCCTTTGGCTAGAGGTATGAATAACATTGATTTGTTTGTTCACTTGATCTTTTCTTGTGATTTATCTTATTGCACCTATTCCCATGACCTCTCGATGATGCCTATCTAAAATATTTAAGGAGAAATGGATGGGGCATTGATCACTATCTTTTATTTGTTGTGCTTGTTGGATTTTCTTGTAGTATAACTTGGTAAATACTTCCTTTAATAGTTGTGTATGGAAGGGGTTTTAAAAAAAATGTTGACTGTTACATTGTTAGGTTATGTATTTCTATGTTTTGGTTCAAGATGTTTGAAACTTTTGAAGTGCATCCTGGCAAGGTTTCTGTATGCCAGGTGTGAACAAGAATAATCCTATTTGTTTGTTGAGTCCAAGTACATAGCACTAGATACCACATCATCTTGGTTGTTCATACCTTGATGCATTGTGTCTATGTGTTTTATCAAACACAAGAAAATTTATGAGATTTGTGTCCTCATCCCTAGATAAGAAAATCATCATCACTCATCACCATATCTAATAAAGTCTCAACAATTCATAGACTTTTTAGACTTCTACATCTTCTCAGAATCTAAGATCCACCCATCTTATTCTTCTTATTCTTCTATCTTTACTAACATTAATATCCAAACTATGTGTGATATCTCAAAATATACATGATGCTACCCATGGCTGATGACTATCTATACATCACCAAAATTGTCTATGTCAAATATCTACTCTTTCTAAATAATTATTTTTTCATCCTATGATCAATCGAACAAATCCTCTCACTTTTTTAACGTGATCTCGGTCCAACAATTGAAGTTTTTGATCGATATCTCAAGGGGTCAATGTAGCAGCATAATTTATTCTATTGAGGCATTAGTGGGGAATTCGAAAAAATCACAACATAATTTCTTCCATTGGGGCATCAGTGGGGCATCCGAAAAAATCATTTTTTTTTAATATTGATCTCATCAATGTTATTCTTTGAATCAACACAACAAGTATGTTGCTTCAAAGAGGGTTAAAACGTAGACACTCAAACAGTCTTCATTGACATTATGCATCTAATTCTAATTAATTAACATCACTTCCTCCTAAATCACCTCTACACTAACCATTTAATTAAATAAATCCTAGTATTTTGTTAAATTCATCAATTTTTACTATTAATCAAATAAATAAATTTATTAGATTAATTCACTAATGTTCATCTAATTTAATTAAATAAATCAAATTATTTAATTAAATCCCCTATGTCCTCTCATTTGTTTAAATTAATCTAACTATTTAACAAATATCATAAAAACCCTTAATCCCACTTGGATTAATTAATTCTAAATTAATTAACCTAATTACCCACTAATATCTATTACTTGTTTCCCTAGCCTTTAACCCCACCCTTGGTTAAGTCAACCCTTGGTCAACTAACCAAGTTTCAAAAGAAAATCAATTCTTTTAAATAAGTCATTACCTTATTTATCCTCACAAAGGCATACTCTAGGGAATATTTCCTTAAACCCCTTTTGTCGACTTTTCCTCCCAAAAAGGCATTTAAACTTCTTATAAGGTTTTAAATGCTTATTCGAAAGGCATTTAAGCCTCTTAAAAAGGCGTTAAATTATTTTACATCCACATTAACATGCCATCTTGTCCTCAACAACATTCTCTTACATCCTCTTATACATCCACTTGCATGCCCTAACTCTACACATTCTCTAAAATGTTCTCCACCTCCATATATTAGCCTTGTGAAAAGTGTCACAATTCTATTGTTCCCATGGTTAGTCCCACATTCACCAATTTCACTCATTCTTCCACCCTTGAATCCTATAAGTAGATGCTTTCTCTACACAATATGGATCCACCATCTCACGCAAAATCATTATTCTCATTTCATCCATAAATAATCCAATTGCTATCACTATATTTGAGGGAAATTGGACTTTATCAAATCTAATTTGATCCACAACTTCATAATTTTCATATCATTTTAGCTTGAATCTTCTATCATTTTGCATCAAAATCATCATAAGGAGCTTGGAGCTTATCAAATCAAGATTGGGAAAGGGCCACTTTCCACATCAAAGTGAAACCAATCCCCCTATGGGATGGGGTTTGTGTAGTTTAGATTAGGATTTCATGTTCATTTACTTGTTATTTCATGTTAATTTGATCATGTTTTTAGATCTTTTCAATATGCTTAAGAATCTCATAGGGAATTATTATTGTTCTTTTTTAAATGACTAATACTCTTGGGATTATCCATGTTTGAGAAAGTATAGGTTGGAATGGACAATGGATTCACCCCATAGGCTTCCTTCCACAAACCAAATCTCCTCTTCTTGAGGTTCCTCCTTAACCTTCTCCAGATATTTTTTCCATTCTACTCTTTCTTCTTCTTGAGATGATTTTTTCTCCAAGTCCAAGGGGATAGGTGAATCCATTACATCAATAACTAGAGGCCTCTCTTCTTCACCAACTTTTTCTCTTGAAGTTCATGGTGTAGCCAGAGGAGAACCCTCAATTTGTAATGGCACATTAGAAAATTTTTCAGTAACTCCCTCTCCAGGATATATAGTAGTTATAGGTGTATCACCAAGACCTGAAATGACTCCTGTAGTAGTAGCTTGATAATAACTTTAGCCTTTTCCAAGGATTTAGTTACTTGTTTCACCAATGTTTCTTCTTCTCCTTGAGCCAACTCTTTTTTGGCTACCTCTGTAGCTGCAAAAAAATTCTTTAGCCTCTTATACTTCACCGTCTTGGTGAAGGAAGTAGGCTCACTACTAGAATCCTTCTTCCTCAAAGCCTTAGCCCTTGGTCACTTTAAGCAGAGATTGAACCACTTTTTTCTTCTATCAACCACTACTTGAGATACTTTACAAATATTAGTTTCCCATTTTTCCATCGAATTCATTGGCTCCAAGTCATTGTTAGCCACTTTATCCATCTCATAACATGGATCAAGAGTAATCCCATCATTTTTGGTTCCTTCTAGTATATCCTTTATAATCTCAAAATCCTTCATCTAGCAAATTGTTTGATTTCATACCCACCTTTCCTTACTTCAAAATGATCATGCATGTTATCCCAAAAGTCTGTGAGAAGTGGCATGTGATGGGGAAATAGTGAAGCATATATACCATACATTTTCTTCTGAGGATCAAAATATTTTCTAGATGTATGATGTTTAAAATTAATTGACTGAAACTCTTTTCTTGTTGTCTTAATTTATATTTAAAATGAACAAGAATAAAACCCCAATTGCATTGGGAATGAGTGGTATCCAACCTTGTTCTATGTAGATAATTTAGCATTCACCTCAGTGTCTTGACAAGAAAAATCCATCAAGAACCATCTATGACCACAAAAGCTTAGGAGCTAGAAAGGGTGCCTATCATATCCAAACAGTCTAAAATAGGTAGATTTGGGTTATTAGATAAACCAATAACCCCACTATTTAATGAACACCGTTGCCTTTGTATATAATATGAAGCCAAAATCACCTATGAGATGATTAATAATAGCACATAAAAATGTGTCACTAACTCTGTTAAAATTTTTATCCACAGTATTCAACTCTAGTTGTTCATAAGAGTCGTAAACCTTCTTCTAATCTAGACCCTCATCCATTAATTATTCATCATTTAAACTAGGAAACTATCCCGTCATTGCAACACAAGATATCACGTATGAAGACATATAGAATTTATTTGTTTCTATTACTTTTAGTAATTGATCATGGATGTTGTCTAAAATTATTTATCCCCAATACAAATATTGTTTCCACTCTAAAATTAGTTGAATAAATGGAAACATCTAGTGTTCAAAGATATGAGAGTTTTCCTTGCCAAATACTCTTCCTAGGAGTGTAATCATGTCTCCAATGTCCTTAGAAAAGTTATACTTCTTAGGATTAGGTGGTACCTTCTTTATTGATTTCTTCTCTATCTTAAGCCACCTTGTTTTAATTACCCTCTTATTCCCATCCTCATCTACTACCTAGCATTTAAGTGCATCAACCTTAGTCATAATCCTAAGATTAGGGTAAGGAGGAAGATAAGAAACTAGTCTAATCACTACTAGGGTTAAATCAATTATTACATTGTAATATGAATCGATGCAATTCCTCTAATTTAGATTGTACTTTTTTGAAGAAATTAGAATAATATTTGAGCATCACATAGCAATGGGAAAAGTAGATACATGGGCCAACCCAAAATTTGTAATTCTCCTTGCCCTTGGAGTAGCATCTTCTAAAAATGTATCCTTACAGAACTAGTCTAAGTCAATATGTCCCACAAGTGTGTAAGTGATATTAATAACCTCAAAATCAAAATTGGATGGTATTGGGGTCCCTTGGAACATATACTTCATTATAAGAGGAACCTATTCCAATTTTAGCCTTTTACCCCTTGCTCCTTTTGATGTCCCTTCATCGGGGTCTTATACCTCTAAGTCAAAAATTTGTTAATAAACTACAATATTTACCATTATAGACAAAGGGAGGATATGGGAAGAACAAATTAGTCACAAGAATTCATATTAAATCCTCATTCATTTGAGAAAATTTCCCTTTCAACAAGTTAATTCAACATTTTTGAGTTTCGGGTTTGGGGTAGAACCATGAACTTGACCATTCAAAGAATAGTACTGAACTATATCAAAATTAGATATTAGGGAAAAATTTGAACTCAAACTTAATATGTTACCTTTCTATTCTATTAGACATTGAAACTAGGTTTTGGTTAAATAGTTATACCCATTGTGATAAACAAGATTCAATTTCATTTTGTGATTTGATTCTACAATGTGTTCAAAAATCGGGATCAAGTTTTCACCAGGCAGTAACACTCATGAAATAGTTTTAATAAAGGGGTCATCCCTAAGTTCCAATCCTGATGGAACATTGAAAGTCAAAATCAGGACATGGTTTGGAACCATACCCAAAGCAATGAACAAGTGTGAGTAGCATCCTGTGTTTTGATCTCAACGTTATGTCAGAAGTCAGAACCCTGATATGGTTTGGAACCTGACCTTTGATATGTATGGTGGTAATATGTCAACTCTAAGTTTCGATCCCAACGCAATGTCAAAAGTTGACATTGGTGTGACATCAAATCATGTAACCTATCAATATGTTAAAATTTTGTTTTCACTTTGACATTTGATCCCAATAGTTATGTGGGAATTGGAGTTGGGACATAATTTGATGCACTATCAAAAACCCTTAAGATGTCGAGGTAACGATCCTATTCCCAATCTCAATGGAACATCAGAAGTTCGAATCGAGGAAAATGAAAAAAGAAAAACCCAGAGGGTGGTAAACACACATTGTGTAGTTTCGATTCCCTATTTCAAAATAGATGTAAGAATCAAGAATGAAGCAATGAGACAACATGAAAGAAAAATAAATGTAACAGTATTTTTTAAATCAAACCTTCAGGATCAAGAAATGGTTAGGCTCAATATTTTTGAATTATAACGGCCAAATTTTTAAAATTTATCCATTTTAATGCCAATTCAACCAAGCAGTACGATAAAACCCTAGAAAAGGAGGGTACAATGGGAAAGTAAATCTCATGAATAGAAAACAAAACAAAATGTGAGGGAAAACCCAAATGCACAAAACACAAAATAAAACAAGTTAAAACAAACTAAAGGGTTTGAGAAAAAATAAAAACGCACCAACGAGTGCCAAGAAAGATAGAAAAAAAAACAAAACAAAAAAGCCAAAAAAGAAGGCAAGAAAGAAAATACATGAAAGAACGAGTGAAGAAAACATAGGCAAACCAAGAGTGAAAGAAAAAAATAAGGAAAAATACCTACCTCCAAATTCAACTAGAAATTTTAGTGCTGCTTTGATTTGTTCAATAAAACTATAGAAGCGAAAATGAGTGAAAATGGAGGAGCGACAGGAATAAAAGCCTGTTCGCATGTGAGAACAATTAGACATTAATGTGAGTTGGTCAGGCCTTAGGATTAGGGTGCAAGTCATAAATGCACTAGCAAAAGGATGAAGGTAGGCAAGAGTTGAGATTGGGACATGAGATGACACTGAAATTTCAATGAGTGTAAAGTTCAAGTGAAGATCCAAAATTCGAATCCAAAAAAAGATAAATGTGGGAATCAGGATCAAGATGGGAGATGGAACAAGAAATTTGAAAAAAAAATTCGTTCCAATTGTGTCACCAAAAAGTGTAGCCTTTGACACTTTTCGCTCATTTGGACCTTTTCTAAGCCTTGTGCCAAAGTTTTCTAAGGTGTTGTACGACATTTTCACACTCTCCTAGGATTTCATCTCTAAATCAACCCTTTCTTATCCTATAATGACCCCTTAATGCACATACATACCTTATCTTAGTGTGTTTCATGAGACAATCCTCACAAACATTTTTAATCATCTTTTAATTCTTGACAACTAATAAAAAATTCCTAGGTGGACTAGGTCGCCACCTTGGGTGACCTAGTCCCATGTGGTTTAACAATTAAATTTAACATAATTTATTTCAGGATTTTTATCTCCTAAACCCTAAGGTCAGCTTGTATGGTTTTATTTCATGGAAATTAGGGCACAAATTGTATAAATAAGGGTTATTCTCCTCATTTTTCATCTCCTAAGTCTCATTTTTATCCTCACTCAATCTTCTCAAGCACTCACCTCTGATCCACCATTCTTCTCAAGCAAGCTAGGGTTTCTACATTCTAAGTCATGAAGACATCTTGTTGAAGCACTCAAGGGTTGATTTTTGAAACAACACAAGATCATTCATTATGGAAAGGTACTAAATATACTATTTCATATTCCATGCTTTCTTATCTCATTTCATCATTTGATTTAATTATCTAAAAGGGGTTTGACCAAGGAAAACCCCTATGCCTTAATAATCAATATTTCTTTCTCTTTGTGTATGTTTGTAGATTTAGGTATTTTGGAAGCTTGGAGATCATTCAAGAAGGGATTGAAGAATTTTATAAGGAATCTCCTTGTCAAAAAGGGAAAAACATTCAATAAAAGACACCTATAGACTGAGAATAAAAGTTTCATATTCAGGTATGTCAAGAAGCAGATGGTCCAAACTGAGACATCCAAATTCCACTTTAAGACTTCCCAAAAGGCTAAAAAGGACTAGGTCACCTCTAGTGGTGACCTAGTCCCCCCATACATGCATTTTTGGGTTTTCTATAGATTTGAGTAACCTTTTTGCAGAAACAGGTTCTGACATATTTTCACAAAATAAGGATTAGGTCACCGAGAATGGCGTAAATTCCCTAGCAAACTTCTGCATGCCATCCCTATTTAGCCTCCAAATCCACACCTTTAATTTTATAAGTTTCTATAATAGTTTCTTTATGTTTCTTACTTCATTTGCATATCATAGTGTGTTTCCTAGCACTTGGCATTTCTTAGGTTTTACATTAATAGTTAGCTTTCATTATGCATTTTTATCATTTAGGGCATCCCACACACATCACTTTAAGACCCTAACCCCCCTTTGAATGAATTCACCAAGAACACTTAGTGCCAAAGAGAGTCATTTCCTAACCAAGATCCTAGGTGAAAAGTCCTAGGAGGCTATTGGGGAATCCTCTCTCCTTATATTACATGTTTTTGGTAGTTCACCAGTTCTAGTCTGATGTCTAATTCTAAAAAAGAAAAAGAGAGTCAGAAATTGGGATCAAGTTGGAAATAAGGACAAGAACTTTGAAAAATTTATTTGTTCTAGTTCTAGTTTGATGCATGATTCTAAAACAAGCACAAATACACAAGGAGGAAAATTAGAAGTCGGGATCAAAATCAAAAGAAGAACTTACTATTTTTAAGGTTTAAGGTGATAGTTCTGATCCGAAACCCAAATCTGAAAAGACAAGAAAAACACAAGGAAATAAATGGGGATTAGGATCAAAATAAAATAGGAACTTGAACTTTAGAAAGTAACAAGTGTCAATGACAGTCCAAATCCTAAACCCAAAAAACAAAGGATAACAAGGGCTTAGGAGAAAAAAAACAACTCCCAAATCCTGAACAAGAACAACAAAGACAAAAGCAACAAAGGGGAACCCATTTTGACCAGAAAAAAAAATGGGGTTGTTATGCAAGGCATAACAATTCCTTCTAGATGTCTTAAATTTGTCATTTCTAGATCTTATCTTATCCTAGGTTGTTATGAGTTATTTGTCATGATCTTGTCTAATCCTATCTCTCACCTTGCGTTTATAAGTAAGGAATATCATGTACATTTGCATATTCAACCATATTCAACCAATATTCAACTTGCATTATTGAAGAAATCTATTCTTTCCATTTTCTCTCTTGTGGAAGATATTTCGGTCTAGCAACTGTTTCTAGAGGTGTTGAGGAGTCAAAATTAACTCCTATATGGTATCATAACTCTAGTGTTGTAAATTCCTTCCCAAATCTAAGAATTTTGTGTTGTCTTGAAGATCTTTCTTAGTGCTTTTTGGGGTTTCAAGGACCTCACAATCGAATCCAAGGCATTAGAGAAAGCCAGATTTTCCTTTCATTTCATCAAATTTGGTTATGTTTTTCCTAATCTATGACGTTTTCATTTTGATGGTTTTAGTTGAAAGATCTAGAAGTAGCTATAATCTTAGGGAATTTTGAAGCCCAAATTGACCTCGCCATTGTGATCAAGAGGCCCAAGAGACAAATTTTGATATGAAATTCACCTATATTTGGAAAGGTTGTTTATGAGCAAAAAAAAACTTGGCCAAGCAGGTCGTATGCCCCTCGAGGTGATACGATTTTCTTTTTGTAGAAAAAAATTAATTATTATTTTGTGGCTTTTAAATGTTCTCGATAAATTTATTTTGCTTTTGGGTAAATTTTATTGAAGTATTGTAGACCTGTCAATTCATTAATGGTTTTAAAGTTTTTTTCAGTAGGTTTTAAATAATTAAAAATATCTTTTAAATTTATTATGCTGACAGTTTATAGTGTGAAGGCCCTAGTTGTTGGGGCTAGGTCATATCAGTGATCACTCTTAACCATGAACCAAGTGGCACGTAGCAGCCACCTCAAGGGGCTTAGCCTACCCATCACCCATTTTGACGGTGACATTTTTATTAACCTTAGATCTACATTGGGTACATGGATGACCTAAGTTAAGTTATTGGGAGATAAATATTTGCACCAATTAAGCTTGTTCTGGTCCTAATTGTTTCCCTTCAGTGCCTAAAATATGCCCTTTTTTAATATTTTCGTAACTTTTGATCTAGGAGGCCATTTTATTGAAACAAAAAATCATTGGAAAACAAATTCTCTAAAAACTTTAGTGGTAGAATATTTTTCTAGAATTTTTTCTATTTTGTGCCATTTTTTCAAGATTGAAGTTAGATCTTGAATTTTGGCTCCTGAGCTCATAAATTTTTCCCTGATCCATGCACTTTTTCTTATTTCTATCCCAAATACATTGTGATTTTAGTTTTTTTCCCAATGGGTAATACTAGAGGTTACTTAGATATTTTAGTAGTTGGGATGGTGTTGTTATGATCATTGTAATTCATGTTAGTTTTATTTCATGTATTGATCTCAGATTTCATCAGCCAAGAATTTTATTATCAATTTAATCATGGGTTATGAAACTCATCCTTCATAATATTTTTGACTAAGGATAATTATGATTCATGGAAAAAAGGAATCATAACACATTGTAGGTGGCTTAATATCTTGCCTGATCTTTATGGACCCACTCTTGAACCAGAGAAAAAATATTAGAAGTATGTTTGGGGTATTAAGAATGATCATATCATAAGATTGATTGGTTCTAATTTTAGTGTAAGCCTCCTCATAGAGAACTATCATAATATATTCTCTAACTTCTCTTGCCATCGCACAGTTTGGACAAAATTTTGGGATATCTTTGGAGATCCACATAATCCTCCATTCCTCGATGATCCTACCTCAATTTTCCTCATTCCACTTGATGATGATGAAAACATACCATATGATGATAAGAACTTAGAGGGGATTGAATATGATGCATAACTTGAGTGTCTTGATTATCTATAGACTTCTCCTACAACTCTTAATTATCTAGTTAAGATTTAATAACCATATTTTTTTGATGATTCATTGATTACTTCCAATGATTCAATACAATGGGTGTCTATTTTTCTTCCTAATTGGGATTCCTATTTATCAGACATTACATATTTGTTTGTAGATTCTCACATTTCAGATTTTGAGGGTTTATATATCCTATTTTATGATAGCCATGGATCAACTATTGCCACTTCATGTTTGTCTTTGGAGTTAGTTTTAGATCAGTTTCCACTTGTTCATATTTTTTCACATTTTATTGTGATTGGGCATGTACCTAATTGGATTGTGGCATCACATTCATCATCCAAGAACTTGGAAACATATGAGTATCTTATAGAGACACAATCTTCATACATATGGATTCCACTTCCTACCAATTCATATTTGAAATGGGAAGAATTCATGCATTTGTACTTAGTTTATCTTCTTCCAAAGGGGAGAAACATTTTTTGTAGGTATTGGATTATATTTTGTCTTCAGACATTAATCATATTTGTAGGAGGTTATAAATTATAGGGGGGATATCTTATCTCTATTTTTCCCTCTTATGGAGGTTTCATTGATTGTATAGACACGATGAATGTAGTCGCTGGGGGGTATCATTGATTCCTCCATACATCATATTTTTGTTTCTTTTCTCTCTTTTGAAGAGGATTTTTGTCCCACTAAGTTTTATCCTTTTCTCAATTTTTGAGGTATTTCATTCATTGTATTTACATTGTTAATGGGTACCTAACATGGCCTTGTAGCTAAAACCCATCTCCATACTCATTTTTTATAGTTTGCATAGTAATCTTCTCCCTAAGGTGCACTTAAAGGGGGGTGTTGTTGTGAATAAATGTCTTGTATCTAGTTAATTCACTCACTAGGGAATCATGAGACATATTCACATGTTAAGTTTACTTAAGATTATAATATTACATGTAGATGTTTTAGTTTCCATTTCTAGATCTTATTTTATCCTAGGTTGTTATGAGTTAGTTGTCTCATGCTATATGATTAAGAAACATTTCATGATCTTTTCTACTCATATCTCTCACATTTCCTTTATAAGCAAGGAATCTCATGTATATTTTCATATTTAATCATATTCAACCAATATTTAACTTTAATTGTTGAAGTAAGCTATTTTTTCCATTTTCTCTCTTGTGGAAGATATTTTGGTCTAACAACTACTGTTGGGGGCATTGAAGAGTCACCATTAACTCCTATAATGAGACTCCGTCTCGAGATTAAAAGACAAATCAAGACATCAAGAAAGGTGGTGGTTTCACACCTATCTAGAACAAGAAAATGAATTTTAGTAAGCTCTCCCAAATCCCTCCTATCAAATTCAAAGGTAGTTTCTATGCTTGAAACAATTTTGGTCATAAGGTAGTTGAGTGTAGAAACAATATGAGTCTAAAATATCTTTGGCCTCTAAGGTATAATTCCATGGAATCTCAATCATTTCATGGTCAGTGCCACGCTTGCAATAGATTTGACGATAAGTATAATGAATGTAAAAGTAATATGAAAGGGGATAATCATGCCATGACATCTCAATAATTTTATGGTTATTGCTACTCATGCAATAAGTATGGTCATAAGGTTGTTGAGTTTAGATCAAATTTGAAAAGAAGCAATTATAATCTACAAGCTAGTATCACCTACTATAATTGCAATAAATGTGAACACATTGCAAGATTCTTCAAGGAAAATATTGTAAGGCATTCTACTTCATAAAGGAAATCTAACATTGGTTAGAAAAAGAAGGGATTGAATAATGTATTACAACATAAGGAAGAAAGTGATGTAAAAAGTGAATCTATATCGTAGTATGGTGTAGATGGATATTCTGATAAGTAAAGAGAGATTATTGTATCAAGGGGAGTTGGAACTGCAAAAATTATCAAACTCTTGAAGTACATGAGATGTTGAAATCATCAGCATGGTGATAAATAGTGATATGAGTTTGATTGGTCATGTTTTCAGAGAAAATACACCTTCTAAGGAGGTGTCTTGAAGAATTAAGGATCTCTGCATTATGATAGAAAATAAAATCTACTAGGTATCAAAAACATACATGCATTTAATGTGGAGAAACTAGGGTTGGTGTGAGGCATATTTAGTTCATTTTATCTCAAATTGATTTCATTCAAAACTCAAGTGAGTGCACGAGCTAAGGAAGGTGAGAAAGTTTCATGAAAACCTTGACAATAGTGTTTAAAAGTATTGTTTTGTCTCTTCTTATAAACCCTAGTATCAAAAATTAAATCATGGATACACCTATTGTAATGAATGTCACTAAAATGCCAAGGCCCAAATGTAAAAGCTATCCTTTCAAAGCAATAGAAGTGAACAAAGATGGTGAATTTTCAAAAGTTCCAATGGGTTTCATGAATGACAAGGATATAAGGATTTGTATACAATCCCAATTGAATGAGATTGATCACAGTTCATCCTCTTAAATTGTCTAAACATAGTTGTTGAATTAAAATGGAGTATATAAGCTAGAGTATGCAAGAATTAGATCTTTGGAAATATTTTCCAAACTTCTAAAAGAATGAATAATGGCTAAGAATCATCCTAAGCCTCATTCATGACAATTTAATTTGGCTAGTAAAAACCTACTTGATCTTGATCAACAAGGATTCTATTAGGTTAGTTACTAGTTTGTGTGACATCGTAACAATTCATGTGTTAAAATTTGTAAAGAATGAAAGAGTTATGGAGCTCATAGATGCTAAATTTGACAAGATAACCTTGAATATAAAGGATATCATTAATCCTAGTGTCTAGTATGAATCAATGGCCATTGCATACAAAATATATTTCACTAATAGAGAAGGATCTACTATAGTCAAAAAATTTAAACTACATATCAAATGGTGAAGAAAATTTTAAATTTGATCTATGTAAGCTATTGAGAGAATAATTTATTGTTGAAAAGGAAAAAGGAAACCAAGTACAAATACATGCTTGATTCCTTGATTATTTTTATTTCTTTCCTATTTTTGAATGAGTTACTTAAGTTTAAGGGTAGAATATGGGACAAATTCTCTATGATAGCAACCAAAATTAAACAACATATGGAAGGCTTTCAAATTGAGTGAGGTTACACCACTTCCTAGTGGGGATTTTTTAAGATTCTTCAATATGATATGCAAGGCAGATATAGGAATTCATCTACCTTGGTCTTGAAATATATGAAAAAGAAATAACTTTTATGGTAAACAAGGATCATTGTGAGGTTGTGGAACCTATAAATATATGGATAACTAAGTCACCCTATGAAAGTGAGAATGATTTTGTGCAAGTTTATATAGATATTTTTCTATCAATCCGTAGGGATCCTAAAGTTAAAATATTTGGAACATATAGTGAATCTTGGATGAAATCTACAAAAAGAAAAATGAGGAAGTTGTACAAAAGAAAATGGAAAAATTTCTTGAGCAAATTAATGCACTGTGGTACTCTATAATAAAGATAAAATAAGATCTTTACAAGGTATTGGGTGTCTTTCAAAAAACTACACTTGATGCTCCTACGAAGGTTCCCAAAGTTAAATAAGCTCTTCTCAAAGATAGTCTAGGTCCAAGAAGATATTTTAGAACCTCCCCATCTGTTACTTTTTATCTTCTATCATCTAAGTCCACTCAAACAACCAAAAATAGAAGAAAAGCTACATTTGTTAAACATCCAAATAAAAAGTTCACTAGAGCTAAAGAAAAGAAAAAAAAGAGAAAAGATGGATACTGATGATGAAGTGGATGATGGAGTTTAGAAGGAGTGAAATATTTTATTTTACAAAAATAGAAAAAGGTACAAGTCAAGGAGGAGGATAATAAAACTCTCTATAGAAAAATAAAGGAAAGGGTATTGTTGTTGAAAATACTAAGAAGGTTCCTTTGGTCTCTCATGACCCTTTGGATTTTTGAAAAATTCTTAATGCAATTGTTGAATTTGACTTATTAAATGAAATAATGAAGCTACATATAGATGTTCCTCTAGAAGGAAAAAATATGATTTAAAAGGCTATCATTGGATACGTGTTAATGCATGACATTTACTTTAATGAAATTATTAATAAATATTTGCATAACCTAGCCAAGGCTTTAAGATAGGGGAGGTAATAAGCCATTAAAATTGATGATCAAAATTTTCAAGCTTTTGAAAAATACAAAATCACTATCTCTCAAAAAAAGAAAAGGAGAATATTATCAAGAGACAAACCAAAGAGCTCCCCATCAAAAGGAGGCTACATATTCTGATGAGCTCAAATGAAATGTGAAGAAGAAGATCCAAAATGAGACATATGAAACCACAAATAAAATAATTAATGATCTAAAAAATAATGGTTATCCAGATCTAAAGACCACAAATAAGAAACCACATTTGGTCATAAAGAAGTACAAGGAACCCCTAGATTAAAAAATGAAGAAAACATCTCTAATGTGCCTAAACTATACACTATATATGGTATGGAGATAAAAAAGGAATAAAAAAAGAATTAAAAAAAAATACAAAAAAGATACTTGAAGAAATGAATATGGTTGAGGTAACTCCTGATGACAATATTCTATAAGATATTCCTAATGTGTCCACTCAGGAAATAGATTTATCTATTTTTGAAGGAAAATGACTAATGGTAGTGAGAAGAAAAATAAGACTAATCCTTTAGTGAATATTGGTGCACAATATACAAAAATTAAAAACAAAGTTGGTGTTTCTCCTCTAAAACATAGTGTTTCATTTCTAGGGAAGTGGGGAAGTGATGCACGAGATAATCTTGGGATTATTCAAGACAAAAAATAGAATGTTGTTGAGAAAAAGGTGTTTAATGGGTAAAGGTTAAAGTTTCTCATCTTTATATTCTCTCAAAGACCTCTATTTTGTGTAGATATAGTTACAACTAGTTGTAACACCATAACTTTTACAAATACCCACTCATGAAGGTCGAGTAGATCTGTCAAATATTTCTCCTCTTCACAAAATACAAATTGGTGACATTTTGCACGCTTTAGCAAGAAAATAAATTTTGTAAGAACATGTGAAGAAGAGTGGATTGATTGAAGATGTTGTGAATATTATTCAAGAAGGTTTACCAGAGGTGAACATAGAGTTTTCCTTGCCTACTAAACATAATTTAAAATTGATAATTAGTTCCTGATATGATCATTTCTCTCACATTAAGCATAAGGTAGAGAAAGAGGCTTTGAGAAATATAAATGATAATATAATGGTTGAAGTATCTGATCAGCGCGCTTGTGCACACAATAAACTTTAAGAAAATTTGGAAATGTTCAAAAAGGTTGTATATGAAGCTACTACTTTATACTAGTTTTATTTGAGATGGCCTATTTCCACTAAGAGTATCAAGGATCAAATTCAATCCATTGAGTCATAAATTACTCAAATGGCTAAGACGTATAATGTTTTAAAAGATAAGGATAGTTCTACTCGAGAAAAATTGGAAATTTTTCATGTTCAGATGTCCCTACTCTAGGATCAAATAAATAAATAAAATAAAAAGTTTTGTTATTTGAGGGAGGAATTCAACTTGAGACATAATTCACATATTAGAATACTTTTGGAAGCAAAAAATATTGTGCTAATGATGGTGGATCCATGTAATTTAGATGAGGTATAAAATTCATGCATAAAATTTTAGTATCAGAATCATATTCTTGTCTCTACAAAAGAATGTTGGGTTGCAACTTTGGTGCAACTCAAATAAATTATTAATAAAATCCTTTGTTCTAAGTACTCTACAAAATTATAAGAAAGTTTTTTTCCTTGTAAATTTTTTGTGGAAGTTTGCGTATCTCTTTGAGATTTTTTATCCCTATATATAGCAGCTATTTTTGAGGAATATCCATCTAAGGGGGAGAATATAGTAAGGGGGGATCATATAGCTTTTGGATATTATAAATAGATGACATCATACACTTCACCCTTGATGTCAAATGGGGAGAGAAGAATATGTGTGTTTCCATCAATGAAAAATGGGGAGATTTTTGGTAATAATTTTTTTCATTGATGCTAACCATATTTTGGTTTTCATTAATGTCAAATGTGATGTTGAAGTATGCACATAATTTGGAGTTAATTGTTGTATAAGTGGATATGAGTTGAGGAAAGTATGTAGGGTAGTATAAGTAATAATGGTGATCTAATTATGGTATGAAGGATGATAATCATGTCCTAATGCATCTACAATATTTCTATGTTGATATCAATTTAGGTTCATGCATTGCATGTTGAGATATAAGTTGTCGAAGATTAGTTAACTAGTGTTATATCCTCTAAGGTAGTATCATGACTTTTTGGTCTTCATCCATCCACTATGCAATATTATATCTTGATGTTAAAATGATATGATGACCATTCTATGAAGATAATATATCCAAGATTTCAAGTCTTCACACCTTCCACAATAAAAGTTGTAGTTGACAATATTCTAGTTTATACCTTGGCAATGTAATGCAATGATAAAGTTTGGGTGGAATTCTTTGTATTCATTTAGAGATGTAGGGTTTGTCTTGTGGTTTTGAGGAAATGATCAATAGTGATCAATATATATTATCTAATAGTATCAATTTTTTGGAGATCTACAAGCTTGGTCTTTAATTAACATTATGTTAAACAGTAGATTCAAAATGATTTGTTTATACTTTTTCAATAAGTTTCTTAAGTAATGCCAACATTTAATGATAAAATATTTCTAGAGAATATTGATGTGATATTTTAGATTACCAAAATTATTCACATGTTTGTCCTCATGGTTTTTTGGTATCTCCTCGGTGATGTGAAGCTTGTAAGGATGAACATTGGAAGGAAGAAATGAAAGAAGAACTTTTGTGGATTGAGAAGAATCAAACTTGGGAATCGGTCGCAAGACCAGTAGACAAAAACATTATTGGATCAAAATGGGTATTTAGAAACAAGCTCAATGAGAATGAGAAAGTTTTTAGAAACAAAGCAAGGCTTGTGTGCAAAATCTACTCGCAAGTAGAAGGTGTAGATTTTTAGGAGACTTTTTCCTTAGTAGCAAGAATGTAAGCTATAGGGATGTTCTTCGAATTGGAGGCTTATAAAGATTTCAAAGTCTATCAGATCGATGTCAAGTCAACATTTTTGAATGGTGAACTAGAAGAAGAGGTCTACATGGAACAATCAAAAGGATTTCAGTTAATAGATCGACTATATATGTTGTGAAAATTAAAGATAGATTTATATGGATTGAAGAAAGCTCCTAGAGATGGTATGCAAGGCTAGATAAGTACTTGAATCAAAAAAGATTAAAAAAAGTTAGGACAGATAGTAATTTATATTTCAAGACTAAAAATGATAAAATCTTGATTGTTGTTGTTGATGACATTATCTTTGAAGGGAATGAAAAAATGTGCAATATGTTTGTAGAATAAATATAGAAAGAATTTTAAGTGTCTATGTTTGGTGAGATGAATTTATTTCTTGGGCTACAAATGATCAATCAATGGAAAAAATATTTATTTCACAATCTAGGTGTGTGAAGGAGATGTTGAAAAGATTTGGAATGGACAGTTCCAAAAAAATAAGTACCCCTATGGTGATTGGATGTATGTTGGGTAAAGACAATGATTCACCTAAGACTGGTCAAAGAAAGTATAGATCCATGATTGGTGGATTGTTGTATTTGACTACTACTAGACCATATATTATGCATACGGTTTGTCTCGTGGCTAATTTTCAAGAAGATCCAAAGGAAACACATATTACTATAGTTAAAAGGATATTTAGATATTTGAATGGAACTCTAGATTATGGTTTATGGTATCCCAAGGATACTAATTTTACACTTAGTGCTTATACAAATGCAGATATGGCTAGAAGTGTAGATGACATAAAGAGTACTAGTGGTGGTGCATTCTTTCTCTGATGTAGATTAATGGCATGGTTGAGTAAGAAGCAAGATTTGGTCTCTTTGTCTACTATTGAAGTTGGGTATATTTCTTCTGCATCTTGTTGTACACAAGTTTTATGGAAGAAATAGAAATTGAAAGATATCACAGTGTTGCATGATGATCCTATTTCTATCTTCTGTGATAATACAAGTGCAATTAAAATTTCAAAGAATCCTTTAATTCACTCATGAAAAAATCATATATCTATCAGGTATCATTTCTTGAGAGAGAATGTCATGGAAAATGAAGTCAAGCTCGAGTATGTTTCAAAAGAAGATCAGATTGTAGATATATTTACAAAGGATCTTCCTAAAGATACTTTTGAGTATCTCTAGGATAAGCTAGGGGTTATTTCTGTTTCGTTTATAAACTAATATGCATTTGGAGATGAATCAGTCTGGTCAATTCATGGTTTTATCTCTTTGGACTGATTATTTTGGTGGCTACCTCTTAGGGGGGGAAAACAGTTTTTTAAAGTGTTGTCACTATGATTATTCTACTTTCATGTCAAAGGAAGTTTCAATGAACATATCTTTTTTTCCTTTTCCATTGATGTCAAAGGGGGAGAGAAAGATCATGTGAAAAGGAGAGAAATAGCATGTGAATAAGAGAGAGGAAAGTAGGTGATAACAAAGATGATCTTCTAAGTGGGAGAAACAAAAGAAAAATCTTGAGAAGTATTTTTAGAGCAAGTGTATGTCTTTGATATTTTTTCACATGATGTGTTGCCATTAATGACAAAGGGGGAGATTGTTGCAAGAATGGAAATAGGAATGAAAGTGTTTCTATTGATGTCAACCGGTCAGTTGGTTGTCTACTAGTTGTTGTTGACTTTATATGTTGAGGATAATGAGAAAATTGTATAAAAAGAAGATTGCAAGTTGTTAGCTATTGAGGTTGTTGGTCCACTGCTTGTCAACTATGTGTTCTATGTTTTGGCTGAGGTCTAAAATAATTTATGTTGGTTTGGATTTCTCTTTATGGTTCAAGAGTTGTGTTGTCTAGTTCTATTGAAGATGGTTTTGGGATTTAGAAGCATTGAGCTTAATTGATCTATGGGTTTTACAATGGTTTGGTCAACCATGTGTCAATAATACATTTGAAGTTGATGAAGTGTGTTGGATCTTTTATGGGTCCCAATGAAGCATGTATTTGGGTTGACCTCATTCTAATTCCACCCTAAGATGTATGGTTCCAATCTAATTTGAATTTGAAGTTGGATGGCCAACTTTGTAAGTTGGAGATGGTATAAATACAAAATGTACTAGCAATGAAAAGTGTACATAAGAAAATAATGAAGATAATTGAAAAAGTAGATGCAAATTTGATGCTATTCATAAAGTGTGTGAGTTATGTGTGTGGTTGATCATTGTGAAGCTTAATGTTGAGTTTTTGGATGCAGTGAGTAGAAGTCCAACTCTATCATTCATGAAAGTGGATTTGTGGTTATGGTGGAATTCTTTATTGCCTTGGGATTGTTGTATCTTTGTAAAAAGTCTTCTTTGTATCTTTGTGGAAGTGATTTATCTGGGTTATAGCCTTGTGGACAATGAGTCCTCACTTCAGGTAGTGAGCCTTTTTGTAATCGATTTTGATATTCTCTATAGTGTGAGTTAATACTCACTATGGTTTTTCCCTTATTAGTTTTTCCACATAAATCTAGTTATATATATTTTTTTCATTATTATTTGATGTTTAATCACTTAATTAGTTTATGTGTTAGTTTTGGCAATTGAATTTAAGGTTTAAATCTATGATAATTGATTCACCCCCCTCTTAGTTTTCCTATCCAACAAAAAGATCCAACATGCTTCATCAATTTCAAAGATAGTGTTTGACATAGGGTCAACCAAACTAGTGTAAAACACATAGATCAATTAAGTTTGATACTTCCAAATGTCGAAACCATGTTTAATAGAACCAAGGTAACATAACTCTAGAACCACAAGTCATCACACTTCAATAAAGAGAAATTTCTACAAGAAAAAATTATCTGAGACCTTAGCCAGAACATAGAAAAAAAAAGCTCACAAGTAACAAATCAACATCCTCAATAGTTGAATACCTGTAATCTTCTTTTAATTTAATTTTCTCAATATCCTTAACATATAAAGTCAACAACAACTAGTAGATAACCAGCTAACTGGTTGAAATCAATGACAAAAATTTCATTCCTCTTTCCATTCTTACAACAAGAGTATGTGAATTATTACTGCCCAATTTTTTTGTGCATGAATTAATAGGCATCCAAAAGCACCACAATGAATCAGTGGCTGATTTCAACATAAGGTTTTAAAAATTCGACCATAAAATCTCACCTGAATTGGGACCTCTAGATGGTATGGCCACGACTCTTTACCTCAAGGCATTTGATCATAAAATTGGGTATGAACTTAGAAATAAAGCTCCCTTTACCCTTGCAGAGGCTCAAAAGGTTATTGTGAACATTGAAAATAATAGAAGAGTTGCAAGAAATATTAGCAAGATAGATAATGCCATAATTGCACAAAATCCTAATAACCATCAAACCAGGCAGACTAGTCATTATAAAAATGAGAGTCCTAGACTACATGATATGCCATACAATACTAATTGGAAATATGGGAGACATGTGGATAAAAATCTAAAATTGAAATTATAGTAAGAACACCCCTGAATTGCTAAAGAAGCATGGGACACAAATGGTAACAAGTAATTCATGGTATTTAGCATGCAATTTAAATATTCACCTAAATATTGTGTAGTAGCACAATCCCTACAATAAAATGAAATATATTTTGATCAAGAGAGGGATGCTAATGTTATAAACATGTTAGGGATGGGACATTGTAAAATTGGTGAAGAATATTCATCCTCCAAAAAGGACGGGATTGAATATGATGTGAGTACTTAGAAATACAATGTCAACATGGGCTAGCAGGAGATATTTTCCAATCAAGAAGATGATAATGAAGAAATATCTTGTACATATAATCCAATTCCATAGTTCTACTTAAGGAAACCAATTGAAGAATATAAAAATTCTCTTAGAATAGCTATTGTGGAATAGGATAAAAGCAACCACAACTTGAGGAACAAGATTATAAATACAGATCAAGGAACACCTAGAAGCTTGTTCATAAAAGATCAAAAGAATAAAAATAATGTCTTGGATTACCAAAAGGAAAGGTAAAAAATAAAAGTCTCAAAAAAGTTAACCAAAGGAGACAACAAAGATTGAGTAGGGTAAGATAAATAATAATGTTAAGTTGCAAGTTGAGGAGAAGAACTGCACTAAGATAGAGAAAAAAAAACAATTAGTGATCAGCTCCTCATTTGACATAGCACAAGAATTTTCTCAGATGAAGATGTTAGTACCATTGTTGGAGATAATGAAAGTGGATGAATATAGAGATAGTTCTTTGAAAGTGATCTCAAATATACCAAAAAGTTAGCTAAATCAGAATAAGAACAAAGAAAGATTAGAAACTAAGGTAAATAATACTAGACAAGAGATCATAAGAACACCTGAAGTTTATCTTGGTGACACCTTAACAAAGAATCCTTCTCAAGTGGACAAATTTTACACTACATCATAGATTAACAATAAACTCGTAACGAATTGCATGATCAACTTAGGAGAAACAATAAACATCATGTGAATGGCTATTATGAAAGAGTTAGGCTTGTCTATGGATACTATGCATGGTAAGTTCTATGCAATGGATAATAGATTTATCTCGATTGTTGGAGTTATATGGGATGTATAATTAGAGTAGGTTGCATGCCTTAAAGCTACTTATAGGATTGATATCATTGTTGTAGACACCCCTCCATATTATGGCATGTTGTTATCCAGATAATGGATTCCTATAGTTAGGGGGAATTTCCAATTAAACTTATCAAATTCAACAATACTACTAAATGGAAAATAGGTCAAGTTGTATAGAGAACCAAGATTTGAACATGTTATATAGAACTTTGACCTAAACCAAATGAGCCATTTTTGTGACATGGATCTTGGAAGCTTTAAAATTGAACATTGCCAACTTGAGCTAAAAATCATGGTTCCCATCAATAGAGAAGCTCATCTTGATTAAAATGGTGTATGGAATTTTTTTTTTGATGGTGCTTGTAGAAAAGGTGGAAATGGAGTAGGAGTAGTACTTGTCTCACTGGCTAGAGAAGGATTCAAGTAATCATTCCTATTAACATTTGAATAGACTAACAACATAGTTGAATATGAAGCATTGGTATTGGGCCTGGATATTCCCATAAGGTGGGTATGTGCAGGATCATAATGGAAAAAATAGGCCCTTAAGTGGTGATCAAAATTCAGAAAATTAGAGTTAGGTAACTTGATGTAAAAATTTGAATAAGTTATCTATATCATTTCAAAATAATGTAAGAATAGAATCTTTCAAAAATTGAATGTAGTTTCTGAACTACTAGGTTTATTTTTATTTTTTAAAATATGTTTGGTGAAAATTTTAAATTTCAATGCAGTAGTACTTAAATTTCAAGGAAAAAATAGGAAGTAGGTGTCTATCTAATCACCCTAACCACAATAAAATGATAATTGTTTTTTTATAAGATTTTAGATATAAATAGAGGACTCATGTCTTGATGTGATGCATAGTTTTTTGTAATATTTTCCAAGTAAATAAGAAATTATGAATATTTTATTACAAATTTTTAATAATATAAAAACCTGTATGTCTGGCCACCTTAACTTGGTCAAAAATTCATGAAATTCAATTTTTATTTCTCTAATCTTATACTACGTGAAGCATAGAATGTGATGCATGTTTTAGATTAAAAAAATGTGATACCGTTTGAAAGCTATAGATGTTTTTCAATCAACCTATCAATCAGGAATTTAGTTGTAATTCAAATAGAAAATGAATAATAATTATTTATTAAATTCAAATTAAAGCATAATTTATATTGGTAGAAAGCTGAGAATATCCTTTAAAACCCTTTTCATTTCATCAATTTTGGTTTAAAAAAAGTCATCAGCCACATGGGCCATCATATCACTTACACATCATCACTTTTTGGACCATCATGATCCTACACACAACTAGGTATGGAATCAAATTGCTAGTAGTATACAAAGATTCTGATCCAATTATCTCACAAGTCAGGGAAAAATATTCATCAAAAAATAAGAGGTCAAAATAATATAGGAATGTTTTTTGGGAATCCATTGAACTTTTTGATGCATTCTATATAGATTGGGTAGAGACATCTAAAAATATAAAGGAATACTTGTTGGAAAATTTAGCTCTAAAGAGAGATGATATTACACTGGCAAGAATAAAAAAGATGGAGTTCAAAACTAGACCTACAATCCCTGAAAACATCTATAATTGGTAAGTGTTCAACGATGATGAGGACTTGATTAAGTTTCTTCATTGTATAGATCAATATCAATCTTAAGAAATAGATTTCAATGAATTTGTGGAGTAAATAGATAGTAAATAAACTTCCTTTGGGAAAGAGGTAGCGCAACTTAATATAAAAAAATATCGAAAGGCCTTGTATCCCTAGAGAGCGTCTTTGATGGGCATTGCAGATTTAATTTGAAACCTACACCTATCAAACATGAAGATATTGAAGAAATAAATCTTGGGACATAAATGGATCCTTAAAAGGTGTACATTGGAAAAAGGATCTGCCCTAAAGTCAAAGAAATTCTTATAACCTTTCTCGATAAATATAAGCATCTGTTCACTTATTCATATGATGATTTGAAAGTATATAGAGAAGACCTCTTCTAGCATGAAATACCATTGAAACTTTATGCTAAACCATTTAGACAAAAGAAAAGGCCCATAAATCCCACATTAGCACCAAAAATGAAAGAAGAGCTCATGAAGCTTAGAGATGGTGGAATTATTAAACCCATTAGACACTTATCTTAGGTTTTGAACTTGGTGCATGTAAGAAAGAAAAATGTAGACATAAGGTTTGCATGAATTTCATAAATTTTAATATCTCATCACTCAAATATAATTACACACTTATGAACATGGGGAAAATTCTAGAAAGAGTGATAGGGTGTGAATTGATGTCTATGAAGGATTTCTTCTTACGGTATAACCAAGTGAAAGTTAATAAGTCAGAACAATACAAAACCGCTTTCACCACACCCTGGGGTACATATATTTATGTGAGAATGCATTTTGGCCTCACTAATGCTAGAGAAAAATTTCAAAGGGCTATGGATGTAGCCTTTCTTGATCTGATTAATACTATAATGGTGGTCTATCAATATGATCTGATAGTGTATTCCAAAAGGGAAAAAGACCATTGTGCACACCTAGAAAATATTTTCATTAGAGCATTAGAATATAGCATATCCTTGAACCCAATGAAATTTCATTTTGTTGTGATAGAGGGTATGTTTCTACGACATATAGTCTCAAAATATGGAGTAAGGATTGACCCTTAATGAGTTGAATCTATTGATAAGATTGCAATTTGAAGGATTTTATAAGCCATCTAGTCCTTCTTCAAACAAATTAACTTTGTCAGGAGATTTGTTTCAAAATTTACAAAGATTGTCAAACCAATCTCAAAAATGTTGAAGAAAGGTTTAAGGTTAATTAGACAGAAGAGTTCATTGATGTGTTTGTTTCAATTAAGAGGCAAATTAAGGAAGTACCTATACTAAAATACCTAGAATTCAATAAACCTTTTTTAGATCTTCTCATTTGCATCATTCATATAGTGGTGACTATAATGTTAAAAAATAATAGCAAAGAATATGAACAACATATATCATTCTTTAGTAAATCATTTCAAGGGGTAGGAGTGAAATATGATATCACTGAGAAACAATCCTACACATTGGTAAAGGTAGTCAAAACATTCAATCCTTACTTGGTAGGGGAAAAAGTAATTGCATATGCATCAAAAACTATAGTTAAGGATGTATTATTCCAAAAAACATTAATAGGGAGAAGGTGCATATGGATAAACCATATCCAAGAGTTAAAATTGATATTCAAACTACCAAACAAGTGAGGAGGAAAGGATTAGAAAAATTGATGGCCGAATCAAATTCAGAAGTAGCACAGGTTTGTAATGTGGAAGGAGAAGAAAAATGGGTATCAATCATTGAGCACACACCTTAGTATACAAATATATCTTACTATCTTAGAAATATGAAGTTTCATGAAGGCCTAAATAACAACCAAAAAATTACCTAAAAACTCCAAGTATAAAAATATTTTCTTTTGAATGGATATCTATATTGGAAGAATAAGGATGGTATCTTACTTCTATGATTAGATGAGGCACAAGAAGAGTATATCTTAAAATAAATGCATATAGGTGTATGTGGAAGTCATTTCTAACAAAAACTACTACCCATAAGATATTGAGAGTAGGCTATTGCTAGCCTAAAGTCTTCAATAATGCTCACATATATGTTAGGAAGTGTGACGAGTTTCAAAGGTTTTCTAGTAAACCAAATTATCAAGGAGCCCTACCATTGAAACAAATAAAAATTGAATCCCCTTTTCATTAATGGGGAATATACTTTATAGGAGAGATTATAAACAAGTCTAGTGGTGGACACAGATGGATCTTGGTGGCAATTTATTATTTAGTGAAATGGATAGAAGTAGTCCCAACAAAATAGGCCATTAGCAAGGTGGTGATTAATTTCCTATTAGAGAACATTATCACTAGATTTAGGGTTCCTATGAGGCCCATCACAAATAATGCTATATAATTTAGATCGGATGAATTCAAGACATTTGGTGGTTCATATGGCATAATAATTTCATATGCCTCACCATACAATCCTCAAGAAAATGGGAAGGTAGAATCTAGTAAAAAAAGTATTATTAAAGTAATCAAGAGGATGTTGGATAATAACAAGAAGGTGTGGGATTCCAAACTAAGATTGGATCTATTGGTATACATGATTATTGTGAAGATGACAACTGGAAAATATCCATTAGATCTGGTGTATGGAGCCCAATCTAGGCTCCCAATACATAACCTCTTGTCAATCTACAAGTTCATCCTACAAGAATATATAGACATCCCTCAGCCCCTAGAAGAGAGGATTGAAAAATTGGCTGAATTGGATGAAGTGAGATCTGAAGAACAAGAGAAAAATATGAATATTCAATCATAGATGAAGTATTTATTTGAAAAAAGGGAAAAAGATAGAAATTTTAAGGTGGATGAAATGGTCCTTATGTGGAATCCCAAAATCTAGGAGAAAGGGAAGCATTGGAGATTTGAATCACCATGGTTGGGCCCATTTATCATTACTATTAAATGTGGTGAAGATTTATACTACTTGGAAAATATGAATGGTGAAGAGGAGTTTCTAGTGCAAGGATAATTCTTGAAGTACTTTTCTTGAAGTTATTATTTTCCATGCACAATATATTAGGATATTTATTTTTTCTTTTTAACCACCCCCGCCCTTGGTCTACATCCCAAAGAGTTCTTCTATATTCTTGAAATTACTTCATAGTCATTCATTCCCAATTAGAGCCTCTCTTAGGACTAAAAAATTAGCCTTACTTTTCCCATAAAACATCCATTTCTTCAATGAATATCCCATCACCTAGCATGTCATTTAAAAATTTATTATTCAAAACACTATGGTTATCTACCCTATAGTCATCACCTTAAAAAAATCACCTTCGTCTTCCTACCTATATAAGAAGAAAGTCATGTCGATGAGACTAAACTCTATTGGAAGAAGTCATTTTAAGGTCCCTTCAAAGGAACGATGGAGCAATATAGTACAAACACTATCAAGGAAAAAATATCATACTGAGGGAACTCGTCTTAGTGTCCCTTGGATAATATGATTGAATTATTATTGAAGACACCTTGGCGTACTAGAGGGTAATGTTTTGGGGTCTCTTCGATAGCCTAAGAATTAGACCATGGAGGGGTATAAATATTTTAATTTCTTTGGCATGAATTTCAGGAAAAATGCACTTCAACATTCAAGAAATAGAAAAAAATCTTGTGGACATGACTCATCAATATCGAACTGACAATGAAAATTCAAAGGGACAATGCTTGAATTACACACCTAAAGAATCAAAGAGATTATGGAATATTGGGGTGAGTGGTTTATGAGTCCCTTTGATATCATGTTAGAGGCAAACTTCATCAAAGAGAAAGGTATACATCAATGGGATAAGGAAATTTGTCTCTTCAATAAAGCAATATCATTTATTACAAATGGGAACAAAAGAACATCAAAAGAATTTCAAAATGACTCTAGAATATCGGATTAATTGATTCTTGGTCCCTCTAAAAATAAAAAAAGATGATACAACATATCAATCAAAAAATATCAAGGAAAGGGCTCTATATCAGAGAGAGAAAAATATTGATCTCTTCGACAACCCTAAACAAATAAGTGAATGATTAAGCAAAAGACTTCATCAAAGTCATGAATGCATATTAGATGGACAAGGAAAATGGTCCCTTCAGTAAAAAAATAGCATTCACTACCTTAGTTTTAGTAATACAAAAGGAAAAGAGGTAAAATATGGAAGCGATAAAAGAAATTTGAAGAGACTATTAGCAAGGAAGGTTCGAGAAGAAAATGTAATACCAAAATGAAGCCATATGAAGTCGAGCTCTAAAATCTCAGAGGTAAGAAAGAGTGTAAACTAGTGAAAAGGATATCGAGGGAGAAGGATAATATTGATAAGATAAAAATATTGTCATCCTGATTAAGCGAAAGAGTTGAAAAGACAATGACATGACGAAGAGAAAATTTGACAGTGATGATGAAAAAATCAATGGCCTATTTTCAAAATAATTAATTACACTCTTCATGAAAATAAATTTTCAGCAAGCAAAATTAATGAACCAAAGTTGAAGACATTAAAAATTTGGATCTTGAAACCATTACAAAATAATTAAGGAACCAAAGAAGAAGGAAGCAAAGCATAATAATGGATGAAAACACCTGAACCAAGAAAAGTGTTTATTGTTCAAGTAACTACCCAATCCTGAGCTAAAAAAATTAGTATTTGAAAAACTAGGGTTTCTTTTTGAAAAAATCATATTATGTAAAGTACATCTAAAAACCCTAAGAGAAAAAGACAAAAAATTGAAGAAATACATCTAAATCAAGACATGATTGATCAATGTCCTAGCTCTGGACAGAGGTCTAAGAGGAATGCACAATTAAGCCCTTAGCATGAGAAATTGGAGGATAACAAAAGCAAGTGGGTGATACATGGACCTTGACAAGGGGTTATGATTTGTTTATATACTACCATAGGAAGATGAAAAAACACCAACCCATGTCTAACCCATGGAGAATCAATTTGGGAATGCTGGTTGTACCTAATATTTTTATCAATATTGAATTGATTAAGGAGTTGGACAAAAGATATAATCCTCAAACTCAAATGATTGGATTGGAAGATTAATTTTCTTTAATCCTTGTTACCAAGAACCATATTTCCATGGTATTCCAATTAGACACCAATATCGACATGAAATTCAGAATTGGGGACCTCCTAAATGAGTACCACAACCTAAGCACTAGTTATAAAAGGTGGAGATCGCCATTACATAGGCCCTAGGATGAGGGAAATTGGCTCAAAGTATTTTGAAGGGACTCAGAACACCCTCCATATTCTGTGAACTTGTTTGGAGGATACTTCTAATTTACACATATTAATCTATTTTCCAAGTGCTTGGATTGGACACCTCCATGCTCATAGACATAGCACCAATGGTCTAAACAATTGATGGGAAAATTTAAGATGGTCAACCCCTTCATTACGCTGAATACCTAGTTGATGATATGCACAACACACTCGTTTCTATCAAAAATAAAAGTGAAGGTATCAAATTCATGCACTATTAATTATTCATGCACCTTATTATGTATTAGGAATAAACCATGAGAATGTTGAGTGAACACTTAAGAATAAGAGACATAGATGATAATGGAGATGTTATAACTTTCCAAATGTGGACAACAGTTTGGGATAGTAGGTGTGTAATATCACACTATCTATACTTTGAAGAGTATTTTGTTAAACCTAAGTACCAAATCTTGGGTCACCCATGTGAATATAACTTATCACTAAAGATACAAATATTCCTCAAGACAAAGTATAAGGATGAAAGACAGAAGGTCAATCATAATTGGGGTGATTGGTATGCCTATGGTGACTATACAAAAATTAGAGTATCTGGATATGAAGGAATACCTTTTTTGGTACCAAAAACTTGTCCAAACAAGGTTGCATATTTAGAGATTCTGAGGCAATTGGCTTAATCATATTTCATTAACCTCAAAAGTCATAACAAGCAATCATAGATGCTTGGGACATTGTGCTTTGGAGATTTTATTGTAGTTTCTGAAAAAGGCTATGAGCTAATCAACAAGAAGTTTGAACATTACAACTTTCCTAGAGGGAATCCAAGGGAGAAGTTTGACCTAGAGCATTTTATAAATGATGTCAAAACAAGAAAAAAAGTGACAAGGTATCATCACACAATTTTTATGGAAGATGATTTAATAAGAAATGTTGATTAAAACTATGTAACTGGAATGAGAAAAATGTATCATAGATTTATGTCAGTAGAAGCTTGGAAGACATGCAATAATCCCCTATATGAAGGAGACCTTCACTAAATTGAGGATCCTATAAATATTTTGGATGCACTAATTTCACGGGTGTTCACAAAGAAGAGAAATGAGGATATTGGGGAAACACAAGCTGAAAATGAAAACTCACTATGTAAACTATCTCCTCAGCCTACACCGGATATTCATTTTTCTATTGACACATCTATTGTAGAATGAGAAGAAATGGGGAGTGGTGATGAATGTGTGATTCAAAACTATGAACCCCCAATGGAAAGAAACATTGTGGTGATGGAATCCTTAGTTGAGCTTTCAGATATTGTAAGGCATAGTGCTAGCCAAAGTTTCACTTCTAATGATGATTTTTTTCAAACCTTCGAGTTTAAGAAATTTGTGTATAATTATATAGGAAAAATAATTAAGGAAGTAATAAAGGATATCACGCTTGAACAAGAAGTAGAAGCTATAAAAAAGCTACAATAAAATTTTGACAAAGAAATGGAGGATATTATGATAGAAAAGGGAAGGGAATTTCTAGAAGGGGTAGGGATCATGCTACTCCCTAGGTGGGACATGAGCTCATATATTTTGTTTGATAGTTTCTAAAGACATCAAAATAAAACTTTATAGTTGAGAATAGAAGGAGTAGATAAGCTATATATAAGATCAGGTTTCAATCTAGATGATACAACTTTGTTGATGTGGTCATTATACCCATTGAACAAGAAACCTATATAATCATTGATGATCTTGATAATTAATTTCACCATCTCCTTGTACAATGAGATGAAGATGATGATCCTTTGGAGATTGTAGACATGAACATTAATGTTGCTAGATTTGATAAAGCCCAAATTGAAAGGATGGTGAAAAATAATAAGACATATATGACTAAGAATAAGAAATTGAAGCAAGAGATTGTTAATTTTAAAGACAAGTTTCCATCTTCTTCAAGTTCCTACTCCCCATGGTTAGACATTGATAACAAAGTATTAGAAGCCATGGCTAAAACTATGTATTGGAAGAAAAGCATTGAGAGATCCCAAAAAAGGGGTGATAAATTAGAAGTGGAAATAAAGGCCATTAAGTTTAAAATGGTCTCAGAACTAATAAAGAAAAGACTTGAAAAGACGCTTTAGAATGGTGACAAGGTAAGGGAAATTAACAATTAAAAACATGCTGCTTACCAATAGCATAAAAGGCTACATCTTAAAATGATGGAAAAAAAGGAAGAATTAATAGCCACAAGAAATGTTGACAAGTAGGTGTTCAATATTTATGAAGAATTAATTGATATGCACAAGAAGTTTCATACTGTGTTGACACAAGAGCTTGGTGATTTTGACCAACCTCTAGATATGGCTTTGCCTAATTTATTTGATGATGAAGGAGAGATAAAAGAATAGAGCATTTCGAAGAACGAACTAGGTCAGATATTACTAGTGGCTCTCAACAAAGTAAATGATGAATCAATGGTGTTGGAAAATACACATTCACAATTGGAAAAATTATTCACTCTAGAGTTTTTTATGAAAGACATCATCACCAATGGGTATACATATGCCAACACAAAATACATCAAGAATATTTTCAAAGTCAACATGTTGATTACTCGAGAAACATAAAGATCAAAATTTCACCTAAGTCACTCAAAAATAGGTAAAGTATCATGGAGAAATGACTTGAATATATCTCAAGTGATCATGGGTGCCTCTCGAAGATTAACAAACTATAGTGTATTTTGTATATTGTAGACTTCATTATTTATATTTTTTAATTGCAATTTTTAGGGTTTATTTTACAATCATAAAAATATAAATAAAGAGATAACACCTTAAATGTAATGGTTTGAAGCTTTTTTTCTTCTCGTATATAAGGGAAACCAAGACTGATTTTAGGATCATTATCATCAGAAGCATTATAATTCATCTAGCCATAATTATTGAATAGAATAGACTTTTGATATGAATTGTATTATCTTCTAAAGAAATATAATGTAGGAGAAAAAAATATTTTGAGGCAAAGTTTGTGTAGTTCAATTGTTTGTTAATATTCATTCATACATGTTATCTTGGTGTCTCTAGAATGGTCTTTCTTTGTTATTTAATTTAAACGTATCAAACATATATTAAATTTGTCAAGACAAATTTGCTACCTTTGTGAGACTTTCTTGATTGGTTTATGTAAGAAGAGAATTAAAATCATTTTAAGAGATTCATTTTTAATTGGTTTCTACCAAAAATTAAAATCCTTTTTAAATTAATCATCATAACAATTTTCCTTCAAATAAGAATTAAAATCCTTTCAACTGTCAGATTAAATTAGAAATATATCATTAGGATTTGTAGGAATAGCTTGATAACTAATATCCTTGCACATTTATACAAAGGATAAACTTATAAATGTTCCAAACAATTAGAGTTAATCCAAGAAGAAGGATCCAAATATCACACACATCTTGACTCCATATACCCAATAAGACTAGGCACCAATCAAACTCATTTCCTAACAATAATTCATAAAAATCTTATTCACACCTTCAAGTTTCAAACATTAGGAGTAGAAATAGTTGTTTTTTTTGGATCAATTTCCCTTTTGTATGCCATTATGGAATAGAATGCCATATTTAAAAGTATATACAACCCATAATCTACCTCATTGTTAAAGGTATACCAAATTAGGTCTATCAAAACCTAAAGTGTAATGAGTTCTAAACCATATTGGTTAACTCATTCATTGGCCAAAACATTGCAAACCTAACCATAGATCTTGAAATCCTCTAAGGGTTTGTAATCTAAAATTTTGGGAACAAACATGATGAATGAAGGAAATGGAAGAAGAATTTGATTAGATAGAAAAGAATTAGATATGGGAATTAGTTCCTCGAATTGCTAATATGAATAATATAGGAACAAAGTGGGTGTTTTAGAACAAGCCGAATGAGTATGGTGAAGTTGAGAGGAAATAAAAATATTGGTGAGTAAAGGTTACTCACAAGTTGAAGGTAATTATTTTGATGATAATTTTTCTCTAGTAGCTAGAATGGAAGAAATTAGGATGTTTCTTGCCTTTTTTTCTCATAAGGGTTTCAAGGTCTATCAAATATGTCAAGTCAACATTCATGAATGGTGAGTTAAAGGAATACATTTATATTCAACAACCATCGATGGTTTCCAATTATTAGAAGAAAAATATAGTGTTTAGACACAAGAAAGTTTTATATGGACTCAAAAATGTCCATAGAGCTTGGTATGCTTAGTTGGATAAGTACTTAATCAAAAAGGCTTCAAGAAATGACTATAGATAGAAAAAATTACATTAAAGTAAAGGTTAATACAAGATTTTGATAGTTGTTGTACATGTTGATTAAATTATTTTTGGTGGAAATGATGATATGTCTAAAAATTTTGTAGAAGAAATGAAAAAAGAGTTTAATATTTCTATGATTGGTTAGTTTTATTTCTTCATTGGGCTTCAATTTTTTTATCTAGATGGGGGTTTCTTTTTTTCTCACGCTAGGAATGTTAAAGTGATGTTGACAAAATTTGGCATGGAGGATTCCAAACTGGTAAGTACACCTATAGTTGCTAATTTTCACTTGAGAAAGGATTATGAGTCTCAAAAATTTGAGCGGACTCTTTATAGGTCTATGATTGTAGAATTTTATATTTGGGCGCTTATAATGTTCATATTATGCCTCTAGTATGTTTGGTTGCTAGATATCAAGATAATCCTAAGAAAAATGATGAGAAAGTGGTAAAAAGGATATTTTAAAGATATTTGGTCAAAACTCTAGATTATGGCTTATGGTATATAAATAATGACAATTTTTCTTTGAGTGATTATACTAATTTTGACTAGGTGGTATGTTGCGATGAATAGATAAGTACTCATGTAATTTGTAAGGCGACTCTATTATCTAATTAACTTTTTGCTATAGGGAGTCACACAATTTAGACAAATTCCTATTGAATAGTTCATCTTCTAAGAGAGGCTTCATTTCATTATCAACTAGGACTTCATAATATTTGGATAGTGTTGGAATTATGTGTCTATTAAGGGATTCTACATGCCCTATATCAATGAGTATAGGTTGTTTATGCTTGAATGGAAAACAATAAAGTCTAAAAAAAGGGAAATAAAACATTAACTTGAAAAACAAGTGAAATAACATAAGTTGTTAATTTTTCTGCAAGTACTTATTGCTTAGTATTATAACTACTAACTATTGAATCTAAAATTATAAATGACCAATAACACTAACTTCTAAATTCTAACTTCTCAGGAGAATAACTCAATGAAATATTATAGAATATGATTCATAGAAATCACATGCATATAATTGAATACAACAATGCAACACCAAGTATAGTAACAAAAAAACAAGGTGGGTTGGTAGTACCTCGCGTGGCCCTTGGTCGAGATACTACATCGATAGGAAATATCAAATATGCACTACTCAATTAAAAAATCATGACAACAACTAAAATCTTGTATTGCATAAAAAATAGACTTATTATAGTCTGACAATAATCTCTAAAGATATTTCATTCGTCATTACATATCTATTGAAACCTGATAATCAAGAAAACAACAATTAAGAATAATTGGTAAAAAAATCTCCCTACTAGATTTTCTCCTCAAATACAGATCCCAATAAATATGCTTGAGAGGAGCTTTATTTGTACTTGGACTAAAATAGGACATAAATGCATACACCCACTTTCTCAAGAATAGGGAGATGAATAGTATTTTTACTTATAAATTATAATTTCAAAATATAAAGGAAGAGAGGTAAAACTAAAAATCTACCCTAATGGTATGATAGAGATGTAGTCCATGAAAATTGCCATGTCATAGGATTTCCTAATCATGACAAACTACTTCTTCTTCCTATTATCTTATTTAGTGCTTGTGACTCATGGTTGACCACTCAATGGTCGCTATCATTTCATCTTAGATTTGTCATGTTTCAAGCATTCTAAATTCTCTCTTGTAAATACCTATAGTTCTTATGCTATGGGTTGCAAATCTAGTTGTTGTGGGCTTTAGTTTCTCTAGCTACAAAAGGTTAGTATTATCTTAAATCATACACATCATTAACAACCATGAATTAAACATGGAATCATACATAATTTCATAAACATTCATACATTCACTCATGCAAATTTCAACATATTGTAATTATATTTCCATATATAAAATTCTAGGTTCAAGCGCATAAAAGATATAAAATATGTGTAATTCTTAGGATTGTTTGTGAAATTTTGTAGATTTAAATGCTAAAAGATAAACTAAATGAAAGAAAACTAGCTTTTATCTAGCTCATCATTTCTCTCCACTAAGACTATTTCTTGTCCTCAATAAAATTTCAGAGCTAGAGGTTGTATTGCATGGTTTTGTTTTTGAAACCTACCAAAATGTCAACTCCCTTCGTCTACTTCAACTAGTAGCCCTTGTAATCTGAAATCTTTTCCAACCTTTCCTTTTTTTTGCTTCATCTCCACCTTGCTTCCTTCTTGTCCAATCTGGTACATGAAATAGAAGGATGGAAGGATGAACCACAAGTGGAAACATGGAAATTTCATTATTCCATGCAAGGTCTATGTATTTGTGAGATCTACGGATCATGGCTACATAGTTATAGAGATAATGTGACTCCTCTCTTTGTAGCTTAGGTTAAGGATCTTCCCTTATTCTCTATACAAAAAGGGAGGCTTTATTAAATCGTTGATCTAGTACCTCCTAATAATTTAATTTCTCTTGTATAATATTATTTTTTGACATTCATTATTATCTCTTCAACTTCATTATAATCTAGGAGTTTCAACCACTAATCAATGATGGCATTTTGATTCATTGATTCTTTTATGAGCTATAAGGAAATTTATTTTTTTGTTTCATGGTAGTCATTTAGGATTACACCTATTTATGCTTATTTATAATTTAGAAGGCTCGAGCTCTTATTTTAAGGTATCTCACAAACATCAAAGGACTCCATTCAGTTTCATATAAGAGAAAATAATTATGTAAGTAGAACTCACATAACTGGTCCTACATGTCTTGTGTGGGATTGAAGAAAGTATCTACGTTTTTTTTTTTTTCATGGAAATCTACAAACCACTAATCAAATAACTAAACTAAAAACATAAATATTATTCCTACCAAAATAATGCATAGACCATGATAGTTGGTCTAAATTTTAGTAAATGTGTTTTCTTATCTATGATCATCTCAATTTTTACCTTCCTCTTTTTCACTTTTGTCTTGTTCTACTCAAGTGCCCTAGCATGATTCGATATTAGTTCATATTTTTCTTTCTCACAATCCTTCTTATTTTGAGAGAAATCATGTGTTATTTTCCATAATTCAATACCCAATGAAACAATAGTTTGTCCAGTGCAAGTTCTAATTGTTCCAATTTTCTTCTTGGGTAATGGATATCTCTTATCTATTTGTGTCATAGCATGTTGTGCCATGATTCCTATGTTGACTCATTTTAAAACTTTTGGATCCTCTCCTCCAAATCTTCCATCCTAGAATCTGATGCAGCATGTCAAAGAAAGTAAACAACACCTTCAACTGGCTAGCTCAAAACATCTTTAACTCACGTTTCTTGACACACTTATTCAACTATATTTCCCTCAAACATCAATAATGATCAGATTCTCAATACTCAAACAATCAACCCACCAATAAATACATCTTCATTAAGGTATAAACAACATGTTTAGATCCTCCAAGAACTCCCAAAAACATAACTTGCTCATTTTGAAATGTAACACCATCCAACTGCCCCTAAATGCTAGTAGGTCTGCCTGAAAACCCATCAGCGTTTTATTCACAACATACACATTGAAACCTAGACCTAGTAATATATTTGGTCACCTTTTAAGCTTGCTCAAAAAATACTCCGAATGGCTATTAAGTCCTTTGTAACAAATGATTCAAAACACACTGCTACAGTTCAAAATTAAGCTTTTTTTTTTTCATTAAGCCAATATGGTTTATAGTTTCTCCTAACTCCAAACACAAACCCTCTTAATCATAACTTGGAACATGTTTGTATATGGATTTTTATGCCCTATGAACCAACAAGGGACCTTTTCTAATGGTAATTTCATAAGCCTTAAGTTATAACTTCACAAAACATGTTCCTACTATCTATGCACAAGGTCACAGTCCTAAACTTCAATTCTTCACACCTTAACTTTATAGTTTTGCCCCAAAACAATTGAAATGCGAAATCACATGCATAGAAGAGTAATCTCACCAAAAAACTAGAAGATTCAATCAGTTATTAAACAAAAAATACAATAATCTCAGTCACTGTTTCCCCTAATAGAGGGTTTTGATTGTTTTTAGAAAAATCCCAAATACTTTCACATTACTCTATAAAAATGAATGAAAACTGTTTCAGAGGAATGTAGAAACATAGATACACCATTTCCAATGACTTCCCCATGAATTTATGAGTGTATAAAGCCGTACAGTTCATTGCAACATTTTTTTTTGGTAAAACATAGAATTTCCATAGAATATAGAGGTTATTCTCATTGATAATAATTTTCTACATTCATATTCACTCTTGCTAGAGGTCCTACAAGAATTAATAAGCTTATTACATTAAAAAAAAATGCCTACAACTGACTCTAGAGCTTCCATTCACCAAATGATTCTTCAACTTCTCTATTTTTTCATTTTGTGCAAAAAGACTCTAAAGACCTCCTTAAGCTTTGGAATGGCCTTAACATGGCCTTACAAAATTGAATCCATCAATATTTCATCATACCATTACATATTCACACAAAATGCTACTATAGCTACCAAATTGACAGCTTGAAATTTTTTCAATAAAATGACAACATTTGAACTATCATCCCAAACTAGCTCAACCTAATAAGTAAGCACCAAAAATGGACTCAAATGATCTATTTAGACCTTATTGGATCAATGACATGATCCTCAAACCAAAAAATTTCTCTCTTTCCTACTTGAGGCCTTGCTCTTCTTGGACGCACCTGCATCATATTGTCGGGGTGAAAAAAGATTCATACCCCATGAATCAATCTTCTCATCTTCTTCAAGAACTTCCATTTCTCCCTCAAAATTTCTCCATGTCCTTATCATTGAGAGCTTTATCCATGGTACCTTGTACCTTTCACTTTCTTCAAGATTTTCTTTATCAATCTCTTGTACTTGCTTGTCCTGCTCCAAAGGACTGGATTGTTGCTTCATGTCTTCATGTACACCTAGAAATGGTGTTCTCCAAGATTTATGACCTGCATACAATATGTCAGTATCAAAAACATTATTCACCACATTCTTCCCTGTTCAATCATGGGCATATATCCATTACTCTTTCCCTCATGTTTCCTATTCTTCATATCAGGTTTTAGACCTACCTCCTTTACTCCTTCTCCCACTTGTACATCCAGTGCCTTCACCTTCACCCTTGGTCTCTATTTTGCAATCCAATATTGTTGTCTTCTGACCCTTGGTTCTACCTCTTTCTTATCACATTCATTCTTATCAAAACTTGTTGTTGATCTTGTAGATATCATTACACCTTCTCCTTCATAGTTTATCTTAGCATTGTGCACATTATTGGCACTCCATACCTCATTACTAGGTATCAAAACTTTCATCATTGAAAGTACACAGTCCTGCACCATGGAAAAGTAATCTTTCCTTCCATTCCATATTCCTCTAATGGAATACATCCATTTTCCCTCAAAATCTGCTCTCATCTTTGGTTCCTTCACACTTGGAACCTGCACCAACTCACTCTCCATTAAGGCAATTCTTGGTTACCTCAAAAAATATTTTTTCTTCTTAGGACATGGAAATTCCCCTTTCAAATCTTTCCCCAACATCATTGGAGGCTCCTTAGCTCCACTCTTCTTAGCCCTTGCTTGGCCTTTCACTTCCTTCTTTATCTCTATCCTTTCTAGGGTCTCTCTTGACCTCTTTGTCTCCTTCACTTCACCTCTTGAGGTGACTTCCTTATCCACTTGCCCTTCATCTAGGCTCTTTGTTTTCTCATTATCTTCCCTTAACATCATTATGGGCTCTAGTTTCTCACCTTGGTGTTGCTCACCAAACTCTTGTCCAATGAATGGAAATGCCAACTCTCCAACTACTACCTCTATCTGTTGCACGAACCTCACATGTTTTTGCAGTGGCATTTCTTGCTTTCTCTCTACCTTAACAATCCATGACGACCCTTCTTTTGTAGTTCCTATCATGGAAAAAAACAATGTTCCTTCCACCACTCCTTGTTACTTCACAATCCACTCTTGGCTTTCCATTTGCAACACATCCTTACTCTTTTTATTCTCCTCTCTTATCCCTATCAAGAGGGACTATGTTTTCTCGACTATGGTTCCATTTGACCTGCTACTCTTTGAGTTTTCCTTGATAGTATATGACTATCCACTTACCATCTTCTCCTTCAATGGGAATGGCTCTACCCTTTCTCTTTTCTCTTTACTCTTCCCAAGTTGTTCTTGGGTTTCTAAGGTTAGATTAACCTCCTTTTTCAATATTCTATTAAACAATGCATCCTCAAGATGCTCTCCATTATTCATGGAATCTCTACTATGCTTCTTTTCAGTATCTTCTATTGATATCTCATTTTCTTTTGGTTCCTATTGGCTTAGGAATTACCTTCTTCCAATCACTCCTATCCTTTCTACCTTTTATGCCTCATTATCCTGAAATGGAATCAAAACAACCCTTTCCCCATCTTTCTCAATATTATATGTATTCTTTCTACCATCATATAGCGAAAAACTAACAGATTTCCATGCTCTACCTAAAATCATGTGACTATCCTTTAATGGCATGATATCACAAAGAATAACATCAGTGGAGGGTCTTATTTTAAAGTCTACAAAGGCTTTCTCGTTAATTTCACAATACTGATCATCATTTACTATGTATGCTTTGTAAGGAATTTTGTGAGTTATCCTTGTAAAATTCAACTTTCTAACCATTTCTTCTGAAACTATATTGGGTAAGTGCACCATGATGGTTCCCCAAAAGGGGACTTAAGTGAACAATTTTTTCTAAAATCAAGAAATACTGACCTTGGACATGAAATTGAGGATAGTTACACTCAAAATTTTGAGATGGAACAAAAAAAAGGATTGAAGTGCTCTGAGTCTACTTTCTAAACTACTATTTAAAAAAAAAAAAATGGTTCATATTAAGGGGTTCAAAAGAGGGACGTACACAAATTGGTATTGTTTTTGTTAGAAAAACATAACATAGCAACTCTTGTATGACCCTCATAGGGTTAATTTTTTTTTAGTATTTTTAAAATCACAATGATCAGAAGTTAGCTAATAGTATGTAGTTGATGCATGATTTTTCTAATAATTTTTTAATGAATATTTGATTTTTCACTAATTTTCAAAGTGTACATTTCCTAAAATAATTTTTTTGGCCGTGCTACCCCTACAAATTTTGGAAACTAATTGGTTTTTTTTCATTTATTTTTTAAAGTTTGTAGAATGGAGTCTAGTTTCTAAAAATGTATTTTATTTGAAAATTTGATGAACAATTGATTTATAATGAAAAAAAATACCAAACACCGCTTTTTGGAAAAAAAACGAAATATAGATAAAATTAATTATGGATGAAAGGATTAACATTTTTAGAAAGTGAAAAAAATTACATTTTTGGATAGCTAAGAGAGAACCCAAAATTACCCATGTGTTCAATTTTTTTGATATTGAACCACGTGCAATCTTGACGGTGAGCACGAACTTGATTATGTGAAATATGGTAGATTTTTTAAAAACACATCTCTGGTCGTTGGGAATGCCTTCCAAGCCTTTGGGTTGGTATTCCAAGGAAAATAATAAGCCTAGGGCTTGAGAATTCCCAAAGAAAGATATAATGTGAGCACGCTATAATGTACTCACATTATAATGTGCTCGCATTATAACATGCCCGCGTTATAACATGCTCGTGTTATATTTCAATTTTCACATTGTTTTAGCTTTTGTGGGAAACATGTCAACTAAGACATAACGTGAGTTTGTTATAATGTGATTATGTTATGTCCTCCTTTATGTTAAATGCAAATATATTGAATATATGTTGATATAATTTTATTTTTGTATGTACATGTATGCTTGCATGTCATGTATGCATGCTTGTATGTATGTTTGTATGCCTACATGTATCAATGCATATATATTGTATTTATGTATGTCTTTAAAGGGAGGGATAATTTAGAGAGAGAGAGAGAGAGTCTTGAGAGATGGAGAGGGGGTGGAAATGAGAGTTTAAGAGAGAGGGAGTGGGAGAGAAGGGATTGGAGTGAGAGGTACTTAGCTAGGTAGGGTGGGAGTGATAGAGGGAGGGAGAGAGAGAGGGAGAGTGGGAGAGTGGGAGAGAGAGAATTGACAAAGAGAGAGAGAGAGATGGGATAGAGAGAGACAGAGACAGAGATAAGAGAGTTATGTAGGTAGGGTACTAAAGGGAGATACTTGAGAGTGTGACGGGGGTGAGAGGGATAGAATTGAGAGATAGGTAGTGAGAAAAAGTGTGAAAGAGATGGAGTGTGAGAGAGAGAGGGAGTGGGAGTTTGAGTGAGAGGGTGTGGGAGGGAGTGACCTGATAGAGGAGGGTGGAGTGAGAGTGACTTATCTAGGTAGGGTGGAAGGGATAGATAGAGAGAGGGGAGAGAGACAAAGAGAGAGATACCTAGGTAGGTTTCCAGAGGGAGAGACCTGAGAGAGAGGGGGGGTGGGAGGGAGAGACATGAGAGAGAGGGAGAGAGAGGGAGTGGGAGAGAGTGGGATAGAGTAGGAGGAACATAGAGAGAGATGGATAGAGGGAGTGAGAGAGGGTGGTAGGGATTGATTGAACGAGAGGTACATAGAAAGATGAAGACAGTAGATAGAGACAATTAAAGAGGGTAGGAGGGATGTAGGAAGGGAGATGTGATATGTATAGATAGAGAGAAAGTGATAGGGGTTGAGGGATTAGGGTTGAGGACCTATAGGGTTGATGGTTTCTAGGGTATTAGGGTTTAAGGTTTGAGGGCTGATGGAATAGGGTCAATGGTAGAGGGTATTTGGTTGAGGGTATAGGGTAGAAAGTTTAAGGGTTTAGGGTTGAAGGGTTTAGTGTTAAGGGTTTAGGGTTAAGGGTTTACTTGGTTGAGGGTAGAGGGTTTAGGGTATAGGTTTGAGGGTATATGGTTGAAGGATTAGGTTCAAGGTCCAATGTAATGGGTAGAGGTTATAAGGGTAGAGGGTTTAGGGTTTAATGATTTAGGGTTGAGGGATTGAGGGTTGGGGGTTGAGGGTTTAATTTATATGGTAGAGGGTAGAGGGTTTAAGGGTCGATGGATTAGGGATGAGGGTCCAATATATAGGGTAGAGGTTATAGGGGTTTAGAGATTAAGGTTTCAGGAATTAGGGATTAGGGTAGAGAGTTTTCTTGGATTTATTAGTGTAAGGGTTGAGGGATTACAATTGATGGATTAGGGTTTAGGGTAGAGAGTATTGGGTAGAGGGTAGAGGGTAGAGGATTGAGGGTAGAGGATTTAAGAGTTTAGGGTTTAAGTTTCGAGGGTTGAGGGTTTAGTGTTGAGTGTTTAAGGGTTGAGGGTTTAAGCATCAAGAGGGTGGAGGGATTAGTGTAGATATTTTACTAAGTGGGTTTAAGGGTTGGGGGATTAGGGTTGAGGGTTGAGGATTGGTGGTAGAGGGTAGAGGGTTTACAGGTTAGGGTTTAATGGTTTAGGGTTGAGGGTTGAGGGATTAAGAGGTTATACATTAGAGGGTATAGGGGTTGATGGATTAGGGTTTAATGGCTGAGGGTTGAGGGATTAAGAGGGTATAGGGGTTGAGGGATTAGGGTTTAAGGGTTGAGGGTTGAGGGATTAAGAGGGTATAGGGGTTGAGGGATTATAGTTGAAGGGTTGAGGGTTGAGGGATAAGGTTTGAGGGTTGAGGAATTAAGAGGGTATGGGGGTTGAGGGATTAGGGTTTAAAGGTTGAAGGTTGAAGGTTGAGGGTTGGTGGATTAAGAGGGTATAGGGGTTGAGGGATTAGGGTTTAAGGGTTGAGGGTTGAGGGATTAGCAATATATAGGGGTTGAGAGATTAGGGTTTAAGGATTTAGGTTTGAGGGTTGAGGGATTAAGAGGGTATAGGGGTTAAGGGATTCTGGTTTAAGGTTTGAGGGTTGAGGGTTGAGGGATTAAGAGGGTATAGGGGTATCCATCTCTCCCACTATCTCCATCTACCCTCTATATATTAACCATTTAAAACATTAACCTCAAACCCTTAACCTTTAAACTCTTAAATCTTAACCCTCTACCCTCCATCTCTCTCTCAGTCTGTGTCTACCTCCCTCTATATCTCCATCTCTCCAACTATCTCTTTCTCCACCTATCCCTCTTTGTCCCTCTATCCCTTTCTCTCCCTCTTCCTCTCCCACTCTCTCCTTCTCCCACTCTCACCCTCTCTTCCTCCCACTATATATTTCTCCCACTCTCCCCTTCTCCCACTCAACCACTCTCTCCCACTCTCTCTTTCTCCCACTCTCCCCCTCTCTCCCTCCCTCTCTATATCCATCTCTCCCATTATCTCTTTCTCCCCCCCTCCCTCTCTCCCTCCCTCCCTCTCTCTGTCTTTCTCTCCCACTCCCTCTCTCCCTCTTTCTCTCCCACTCTCTCTATCTACCACTCTCACCCTCTCTCTATACCACTCTATATTTCTCCTTCTCCCTTCTCCCCTTCTCCCACTCTCTCCCACTCTTTCCCACTCTCTCTTTATCCCACCCTCTCCCTGCTTCTCTCCCTCTTTCTCTCCCACTCTCTCTTTCTCCCGCTCTCCCCCTCTCTTCCTCTCTCTCCATCTCTCCCTCTTTATCTCCCACTCCCTCTCTCTCCTTCTCTCCCTCTTTATCTCCCACTCTCTCCCTCTTTATCTCCCACTCCCTCCCTCTCTCTCTCTTTATCTACCACTCTCTCTTTCTCTAAATCTCCCCCTCTCTCCCTCCCTCTCTCTATCTTTATCTTCAACTCTCTCTTTCTCCCACTCTCCCGCTCTCTCCCTCAAACTATCTCTTTCTCTGAATCTCCCCCTCTTGCCCTCCCTCTATCCCTCTTTATCTCCCAATCCCTCTCCCCCCCACTCTATCTTTCTCCCACTCTCTCTTTCTCCCACTCTCACCCACTCTCCCCTTCTCCCACTCTCCCACTCTCTCCCTCTTTCTCTCCCAACCCCTCTCCCTCAATGTCTCCTTCTTTCTCTCCCACTCTCCCCCTCTCTCCATTCCTCTCTATGTCCATCTCTCCCACTATCTCTTTCTCCCCCTCCCCCTCTCCCTCTTTCTCTCCCACTGTCTCTTTCTTCTCCCACTCTCTCCTCTCCCACTCTCTCTTTCTCCCACTCTCCTATCCTCTCCTCTCTCCTCTTTCTCTCTCACTCCCTCTCCCTCCTCTCTACCTCTTCTCACCCACTCTCTCTTTCTCCTCTCCCTCTCTCCACTCTCTCTTTCTCCAACTCTCCCCTTCTCCCCACTCTCCCTCTCTCCCTATTTCTCTCTCCTCTTTCTCTCCCACTACCTCCTCCCTCCCTCTCTCCCTCTTTCTCTCCCACTCTCTTTATCCTCTCCCCCTCTCCCTCCCTCTCTATCTCCATATCTCTCACTATCCCTTTCTCCCCCTCTCCCTCTCCCTCCCTCTCTCCCTCCCTCTCACCCCCTTTCTCTATCACTCTATCTTTCTCCCACTCTCCCAATCTCTCCCACCCTCTCTTTCTCCCACTCTCCCCTTCTCCCCTTCTCCTACTCTCCCACTCTCTTCCTATTTCTCTCCCAATATATCTTTCTCCCACTCTCTCCATCTCTCTCTTTCTCCCACTCTCCACTTCTCCTCACCCTTCTCCCACCCCTCCCACTCTCCCACTCTCCCACTCTCTCCCTCTTTCTCTCCCAGTTCCTCTCCCTC